>SJYX01012617.1:331624-379269 GCA_006410675.1 Oreotragus oreotragus | reverse complement strand
ATCATGGAAAAAGCAAGAGAGTTCCAGAAAAACATCTATTTCTGCTTTATTGACTATGCCAAAGCCTTGACTGTGTGCATCACAATAAACTGTGGAAAATTCTGAAAGAGTTGGGAATACCAGACCACCTGACCTGCTTCGTGACAAACCTATAAGCAGATCAGGAAGCAACAGTTAGAACTTGACACAGAAAAACAAACTAGTTCCAAATAGGAAAAAGAGTACATTAAGGCTGTATATTGTCAGCCTGCTTATTTAACTTGTATGCAGAGCACACCATGAGAAAGACTGGGCTGGAATAAGCAGAAGCTGGAATCAAGATTGCCAGAGAAATATCAATAATCTCAGATATGCAGATGACACCACCCTTATGGTAGAAAGTGAAGAGGAACTAAAAAGCCTCTTGATGAAAGTCAACGAGGAGAGTGAAAAAGTTGGCTTAAAGCTCAACATTCAGAAAACGAAGATCAAGGCATCTGGTCCCATCACTTCATGGGAAATAGATGGGGAAGCAGTGGAAACAGTGTCAGACTTTATTTTGTGGGAAACTCTAAGCAAGGTGAAAAGACAGCCTTCAGAATGGGAGAAAATAATAGCAAATGAAGCAACTGACAAAGAATGAATCCCCAAAATATACAGCAACACCTGCAGCTCAATTCGAGAAAAATAAACGACCCAATCAAAAACTGGGCAAAAGAACTAAACAGACATTTCTCCAAAGAAGACATACAGATGGCTAACACAAAAGATGCTCAACATCACTCATTATTAGAGAAATGCAAATCAAAACCGCAATGAGGTACCATTTCATGCCAGTCAGAATGGCTGCTTTCCAAAAGTTTACAAGCAATAAATGCTGGAGAGGGTGTGGAGAAAAGGGAACCCTCTTACACTGTTGGTGGGAATGCAAACTAGTACAACCACTATGGAGAACAGTGTGGAGATTCCTTAAAAACCTGGAAATAGAACGGCCATATGACCCAGCAATGCCAATGCTGGGCATACACACCAAGGAAACCAGAATTGAAAGAGACACGTGTACCCCAATGTTCACCGCAGCACTGTTTATTATAGCCAGGACATGGAAGCAACCTAGGTGCCCAGCAGCAGACGAATGGATAAGAAAGTCATGGTACATATACACAATGGAATATTACTCAGCCATTAAAAAGAAAACATTTGAATCAGTTGTAATGAGGTTAATGAAACTGGAGCCTATTGTACAGAATGAAGTAAGCCAGAAAGGAAAACACCAATGCAGCATACTAGTGCGTACATATGAAATTCAGAGAGATGGTGATGATAGTCCTGTATGCTGCTAAGTCACTTCAGTCGTGTCCAACTCTGTGTGACCCCATAGACGGCAGCCCACCAGGCTCCCCCGTCCCTGGGATTCTCCAGGCAAGAATACTGGAGTGGGTTGCCATTTCCTGCGAGACAGCAAAAGAGACACAGATGTATAGAACAGTCTTTTGGACTCTGTGGGAGAGGGTGAAGGTGGGATGGTTTGGGAGAATGGCATTGAAACCTGTATATTATCATATGTGAAATGGATCGCCAGTCCAGGTTTGATGCATGATACAGGGTGCTTGGGGCTGGTGCACTGGGATGACCCAGAGGGATGGTATGGGGAGGGAGATGGGAGAGGGTTCAGAATGGGAAACACATACACACCCATAGTGGATTCATTTCAATGTATGACAAAACTTTTACAATACTGTAAAGTAATTAGCCTCCAAATAAATACATAAATAAAGTAAAAAAAAAAAACTGTGAAAGTCAATGAAAACTAGAAAAATCTGAGAAAGTATGACAGAGTAAATGAGTCTGAGACACGACAGTGAAATGTAGTGTCATATCCTGAATGGAATTCTCTAACATAAAAAGACATTGTATTAAAAAGACAATATAGTGTTTAGTCAGTAATAATAATGTATCAAGATTCTTCTCTTCACTGCAGCAAATGTACTGTACTATGTAAGATGTTAATAGCAGGAAATTACATGATCTATATAGTATATTGGAACACTCTGTAGGTACTCTGTTTATAATTTTTCTGTAAATTTAAAACAGTTCTGAAGTATCCAGTTTAAAAACTACTACCAAGGACTGTCTTAAAATATCGTTTTGAAACTATTTGGTCCCAATTCCTATGAGTAAGTGATTAAAATTTGAATATACATAGATATTATTAGGAAAAATTTACCAATGTCATTTAATATGTTTTGTTTAAAACTGATTTTAAAATCTCTAAGAAAAGTAATGCATTTGTGCAGTTAACAAATAGTCTAATCTTACTCATTTTTTGTAAATACGTGCATGTCTTAAAATAACAAGTAATACCACTGTGTTTCTAATGAAATAATGCTATGGAATTTATACATGAACACTACAGCATTACATATTTACATACTTTTTATAATATATTACACATAAGCTACATATAGTAGGAATGAGAGATATGTGAACTTTGATTAATACTGTAGTAACTATTCTTGTATTAAATTTATTTTTTTAACATGATTCCTTGAGGACCAAGTTAGTTCTCCAGCTGTCTTCTGACAGATTCCCATCAGTGTTCTAAGGAAGATTAGGTTTGTGTTCTTTAAGTGTTGGCGGAAATGAATCAGTGAAAAAACATATTTGTAAAACCTTTAATATTTTAATAGATGAATAAGGGAATACTGAGGTAATATATTTTCATTGAGAATACTATTAGAACCTGTGTAGTCTCTGTAAAATTTGGGGGCTTCCTAAGTGGTGCTAACGGCAAAGAATCTGCCTGCCAATGTAGGAGACATAAGATGTGAGGGTGTGATCCCTAGGTTGGGAATATCTCCTAGACGTGGACATGGCAACCCATTCTAGTCTTCTTGCCTGAAGGATCCCATGGACAGAGGAACATGGAGGGCTATAGTCCATAGAGTCCCAAAGCATCAGCCATGACTGAAGTGACTTTAGCATGCACACAGGCATAAGTTTGGGTACCTATTTTTGTTCATTGAAACCAACATGAATTTCTTATTACTTTTAACTCAATGATTAAACATAAGCAAAATGAGAATAATTCAGGTCATACTTTTAATCAACCATCTCTAACATGGATTATAATGTTTATAGTAAAAATATCATTGTCTTAAAAATGAACCCATTAGTAACACTACAAAATATTTTCAGCTCATAAAGTCATTATTTTTATCTTTGGAACAATTAGTAACTTGTTTAATGTGATAAAGTGCTTCTTCAATATCCATTATGAAATAACAATGTCTTTTGTCATAGACATCCAAAACATTAAACCTTGCATAGAATATTGATGTTTAAAGAGATAGACTATAACTATTGATTAGTATAAAAATAAAACCACCATTGTGATATTTCACATAATGTCATGATAATGTGAATCAAGAAGTTAACACTTTCAAATTACTTCTTCACTCATTTTAATCATGATTTCTTAATCAAATACCTTATTGTATATATTATGGAGCCTTAATACGGTTTTGTTTCATTAGAAAACTCAGCTAACTGGTTCAGAAGGAACATCACCCCAAGTTTTTAAGCTGTTGCATCTTGATAGATATAGTTTTGGATTGTACTGGGGTGATGATATGTAAATGACTGGTTGTTTCAAAGTGTCTGCAGAACATTTTAGATGCCACTTGTGAGTCTCATTTTTAGTAAAAGTTGAAGGTTAAATATGAGATTGAACTGAATAATCTCAGTTGAGACTGAAATGCTGACAATAGCAGTAAAGAACTATCCTTGGGTTGACCGTGGCAACATAGGCAGCCTGCAGGCCCATAATGATCTAAATGAGTAAGCAGTTAAAGAGATAGCATTACGCTAGCAATTTGGCAATGAATTCTTCAGCAAAATTGTGACTAGAAGTGGATCTCATAAGGGAATGCATATTATCTTTCCATATGTGTTAATCTGCTGGTGAGTTCATGTGTTTCTCTATAGATTAGATGATGAAAGCTTTGCTAGATTGAAGGATAATTGTATACATATATATATGTATATAGTGTTGTGTGCTGACTCTGTGTGTTTTATTACTATATAATGTACTAAGATAAACAATATATAGTAAGGCACATCTTCTAAAGAATGGTAAAGAACTAAATAAAATAAGATGATATGTAAATTATATACTATTACAAGATAAAAAATACCCCCAAAAAAAGAATTATCATAGTAGAAATGTTAAAACTAAGTATGAAATGATGAACAGTATGTAGAACTGGGCAGTAAGTTACTTCTATATATTTGCATGTGGAAGAGAAAGAGGCAAACTGACAAATATACATTTGTATTTACTAAACTTAGGATGTCACAAGCCAACTGTATGAGGTAAATCAACTGTAGAAACAAGTATAGAAACAGAAACCCTTCCTGGGTCACTGTTTTGTTTTGTTTTGTTTTGTTTTGTTTTTTAATCTCTGGATCAGGGAACTTGACGATGGCACAATATAATGTTTCACACATTGTTTCCAACATGGCACATGAGATATCTTTCAGAATGCCTTGGAACAAAGGGTGTGTTATACATTAGCAAAAAGAGATATTTCATCATGCTTTGTCTATTTATGGTGAATCCCTACCACAATCTATATAAACCCACAGCAGTATTTTCTAGAGAAGAAAAAATATGTGAGATCAGTTGAAGAAATCTACTGTTGCAAAAACAGAGTTACTTAAAAAGAAAACAAGACAGAAGATGTGAAAGAGTTTAAAATCTTCGGGCCCAGGGGAAATGAATGGAAACAGAAGGAGGACTGGACCCCCTGTAACAATAATGAGATTTTGCTCAGAGAGGAAAAGTGTAATTGAATTATTGGCATTTCCCAATGGAGTTATGATTTAGAAAAAAAAAAGATTCTTTGTACCCATAGCTAACTTCAGGGATAGGCTTGCTATTTCTAACCACATTTTCCCCAAACACTATAGTTACTTTGGAAGCAATTCACTTTCTTGAACATAAGCTATGCTTTTCTGCTGTCTGTTGACAGTTCACAGGATTTAAGTGTGTGGATATTCAATGCCCTCTTTTGGGCTTGTACTCTCTGTGTTCTCTTTTCATGTTGAAATCTACCTTTAACTGGTACAGGACAAGGCTCTGGTCTTGTTTTCCAGGGCATTGCTCCTACTTCCTAATAGTCATGTTTCTATTTAAAACCTTTCCTCTAGACTCTTTTATGACAATATATGCTGTTCCAGTCTCCCTTATATCTAACATCCTGTACCTCCTGTGTTATTAAGGTTTGTTTATTTATGACCCCAGAACATATCCATGATCATCGTATTTCCCATACATACACACAAAGAAGTATAATATCCTGACATTTTATAAAATGAACACGAATGGTATGTTAATTCCAAAGTGTTAATTTAATGTCTCATTTCTAGACAGTATTTTTAGTTTATTTGTAAAATTAACTTACTCTTTTGTCTTCTGTAATTGAAAGCTTTCTTAGAGCATGGTAAGGGAAATTAGCATGTCATCTTTCCCACCAAATAGTTAGTTATTTAGTATGTTTATCAGTAACTATGAGATAATAATAAAAACTTGAACAAGCTTTTGCTGACAGCAACTTTCAAACTTCTTTGCTTCTGATGTGACACATTAATATGTAGCAATATACTCATAAGATGAGAGGGTTAAATAAGCCATCTTAAGTTGAAAAAGACATAATTATGTGTCAAAATGGAAATATGTAGTCTTTGGCATTTTCCATATTAAAGCAATAGAGTTTATATGTCCATTCAAGATGGTTTTTTGAGAATCTTGGGCTTCCCTGGTGGCTCAGAGGTTAAATGTCCGCCTCCAATGCGGGAGACCCAGGTTCGATCCCTGGGTTGGGAAGATCCCCTGGAGAAGGAAATGGTAACCCACTCCAGTATTCTTGCCTGGAGAATCGCATGGCTGGAGAAGCCTGCTAGGCTACAGTCCATGGGTTCGCAAAGATTCAGACATGACTGAGCGATTTCACACACACACACATGAAAATGCAGACTGGTATCTAGACTTTACCAGAGACTTGATTTGAATGTTTGAATGATGAGCAGTTCCTATCAAAAAAGATGGATGAAACTGGAACCAATTATACAGAGTGAAGTAAGCCAGAAAGAAAAACAGCAATACAGTATACTAACACATATATATGGAATTTAGAAAGATGGTAATGAGGACCCTGTATGCAAGACAACAAAAGAGATACAGATGTGTAGAGCGGACTTATGGACTCTGAGGGAGAAGGAGAGGGAGAGGGAGAGGGAGGGATGATTTGGGAGAATAGCATTGAAATATGTATACTATCATGTAAGAAATGAATTGCAGGATGCAGGATGCTTGGGGCTGGTGTATGGGGATGATCTGGAGGGATGATGTGGGGTGGGAGGTGGGAGGGGGGTTCATGTTTGGGAGTACGTGTAAAAAAATAAATAAATAAATAAATAAATAAATAAAAAACTCAACATTCAGAAAACTAAAAAAAAAAAAACAAAAACAAAATACATATGTGATTTAACTGAGAAATAAGAGGCACACAGATGATCTGTGCATCACACATTACATGATGTCCCATTAGGGACACTAACTGCTCTATCAGTTTAAAAGCAAGATGTGACTATGGATGATTCCTGTTGATGACTGGCAGAAACCAACACAATTCTGTAGAGCAATTATCCTTAAATAAATAAATTAGAAAGAAATAAATAAAAACAAGATATGAGACTGCTTAAAAACTATAAAACATGAAACTTGTGATTTCCTTGAAATTGTAGGTAATATATTGATGGGAAGAAAAAAATATGAGATGAGAATAGGCAAGGGAGAGAGTAAAAATAGCAGAATGTAGAGATTAGAAAGTAGAAGCATATTTCCAAATGGTTTTATGTCCATACCTATGTGAAAAGTTTAGGAATTTAAGAGGAAGGGTAGTTTTGATTTCAGATAGTGGGAGGGAAGGTCAATTTACTTTTAAGGCTTGAAAAATATCTTGTATAATTACAGAGATGAATATAATATGATCAGAGATATTCATTTGGAAAGTATAGTGACTACTGTTTACCCAGAGATGGAGCACATAATGAAAACTACAGTAATGTAAGGAAGAAGGATCATTGTAAGAAGCAACACTAGGAGTGTCAGATTGTGTGGAGGTTTGACCGAAAAGAATTCAAAGTAGCTTATTTTTCCCCAGTGCTCTGCTAAATTGCTTCCACTTCTGTCTTGTGCAACTTTTTGGGACGTGCTCCTATGTCCATGGATTCTTTAGGCAAGAAGACTGGAGTGGATTGTCCTGCCTTTATCCAGGGGATCTTCCTGACCCAGGGATCAAACTGGCATCTCTTATGTCTCCTACATTGGCAGGTGTATTCTTTACCACTATCTCTACCTGGCAAGCCCTATCTTCCCCTACTTAATTTAAACTATTAAGTAAAACAGTTATGTACATTTTAACACATAAGGGTACATGTTTGGATCACTTTTGCACACAGATTGCTTTTTTTAACTATCCTGTTAAATTATTTTTAAAGGTTTATTTGTCAAAAAGTAATTACACTTTCTAATTTGGTTATGGAAAATATTGCTGATATATTGAGGTCTATCTGATGCTAAGAAGGTATATACTGAGCAAGGGAATAGCAGCTCTTGACAAAAGAACTCTTCTAAACACTAACATCTAGGACTTGATAGTCCAGAGAGCCAGCCGGGCATTCATGGTCACACATGGTGTTCTCAAAAATAATCTCACAGGACACCAACATCAGACAAGATCACTCTGGGGTCATTACAAAGGGAGATGGAAAACAAGGCTGATTCATGATCTTAACTCAGTTCAGTTCAGTCACTCAGTCGTGTTTGCGACCCCATGGACTACAGCATGCCAGGCTTCCCTGTCCATCACCAACTCCAGGGGCATAATCAAACTCATGTCTTTCGAGTTAGTGATGTCATCCAATGATCTCATCCTCTGCTGTCCTCTTCTCTTATTGCCTTCAATTTTTCCCAGCATTAGGGTCTTTTCTGATGAGTCAATTCTTAGCACCAGGTGGCCAAAGTATTGGAGCTTCAGCTTCAGCATCAGTTCTTCCAATGAATATTCAGGACTAATTTCCTTTAGGACGAACTGGTTGTATCTCCTTGCAGTCCTAGGGACTCTAAAGAGTCTTCTTTAACACCTCAACTCAAAAGCATCAATTCTTCAATGCTCAGCTTTCTTTATGGTCCCATTCTCACACCCATACATAACTACTGGAAAAGCCATAGCTTTGACTAGACAGACCTTTGTTGGCAAGGTCATGTCTCTGCTTTTTCATGTGAGTCTAGATTAGTCGGAGGAGCCTGGTAGGCTGCAGTCCATGGGGTTGTGAAGAGTCGGACATGACTGAGTGACTTCACTTTCACTTTTCACTTTCATGCATTGGAGAAGGAAATGGCAGCCCACTCCAGTGTTCTTGCCTGGAGAACCCCAGGGATGGAGGAGCCTGGGGGGCTGCCGTCTATGGGGTCGCACAAAGTTGGACATGACTGAAGCAACTTAGCAGCAGCAGCAGCAGCAGGTTAGTCATAGCTTTTCTTCCAAGAAGGAAGTTTTTTTTTTGTTTTTGTTTTTTTTTTTAAATTTCATGGCTACAGTCACCATCTGCAGTAATTTTGAAGCCCCCCAAAAAAGTCTGTAACTGTTTCTATTGTTCCCGCATCTATTTGCCATATAATGATTGGACTGGATGTTGTGATCTTAGTTTTTTGAATGTTGAGCTTTAAGCCAACTTTTTCACTCTCTTCTTTCTCTTTCATCAGGAGGATCTTTAGTTCTTCTTTGCTTTCTGCCATAAGGGTGGTGTCATCTGCATATCTAAGTTTATTGATATTTCTCCCAGCAATCTTGATTCGAGCTTGTGCTTCCTCCAGTCCAGCGTTTCTCATGATGTACTCTGCATATAAGTTAAATAAGCAGGGTGACACTATACAGCCTTGACGTACTCCTTTTTCCTATTTGGAACCAGTCTGTTGTTCCATGTCCAGTTCTAAGGGTTGCTTCCTGATCTGCATACAGGTTTCTCAAGAGGCAAGTCAGGTGGTCTGGTATTCCCATCTTTTTCAGATTTTTCTACAGTTTTTTGTGATCCACACAGTCAAAGGCTTTGGCATAGTCAATAAAGCAGAAGTAGATGTTTTTCTGAAACTCCCTTGCTTTTTCGATGATCCAGCAGATGTTGGCAATTTGATCTCTGGTTCCTCTGCTTTTTCTAAAACCAGCTTGTACATCTGGAAGTTTGCCATTCACATATTGCTGAAGCCTGGCTTGGAGAATTTTGAGCATTACTTTACTAATGTGTGAGATGAGTGCAATTGTGTGGTAGTTTGAACATTCTTTGACATTGCCTTTCTTTGGGATTGGAATGAAAACAGACCTTTTCCAGTCCTGTGGCCATTGCTGAGTCTTCCAAATTTGCTGACATATTGAGTACAGCACTTTCACAACATCATCTTTCAGGATTTGAAATAGCTCCACTGGAATTCCATCACCTCCACTAGCTTTGTTTGTAGTGATGCTTCCTAAGGCCCACTTGACTTCACATTCCAGGATGTCTGGCTCTAGGTGAGTGTGAGTGATCACACCATCGAGATTATCTGGGTTGTGAAGATCTTTTTTTGTACAGTTCTTCTGTGTATTCTTGCCATCTCTTCTTAATATCTTCTGCTTCTTTAGGTCCATATCATTTCTGTCCTTTATTGAGCCCATCTTTGCATAGAATTTTCCCTTGGTATCTCTAGTTTTCTTGAAGAGATCTCTAGTCTTTCCCATTCTATTGTTTTCCTCTATTTCTTTGCATAGATCACTGAGGAAGACTTAATCTCTCCTTGCTATTCTTTGGAACTCTACATTCAGATGTTTATATCTTTCCTTTTCTCCTTTGCTTTTCACTTCTCTTCTTTTCACAGCTATTTGTAAGGCCTCCTCAGACAGCCATTTTGCTTTTTTGTGTTTCTTCCACTGTACAGTCATAAGGGATTTGATTTAGGTCATAACTGAATGGTCTAGTGGTTTTCCCCACTTTCTTCAATTTAAATCTGAATTTGGCAATAAAGTGTTCATGATCTGAGCCACAGCTAGCTCCTGGTCTTGTTTTTGCTGACTGTATAGAGCTTCTCCATCTTTGGCTGAGAAGAATATAATCAATCTGATTTTGGTGTTGCCCATGTGGTGATGTCCATGTGTTCACAGTGATGCTTCCTAAAGCCCACTTGACTTTGCACTCCAAGATGTCTGGCTCTAAGTTAGCGATCACACCATTGTGGTTATCTGGGTCATGAAGATCTTTTTGTAAAGTTCTTCCGTATATAGTTCTTGACATGTCTTCTGCTTCTGTTAGGTTCATATCATTTCTGTCCTTTATTGTGCTCATCTTTGCAGGGAATGTTCCTTTGTTATCTCTAATTTTCTTGAAGAAATCTCTCATCTTTTCTATTCTACTGTTTTCCTCTATTTTTTTTCATTGACCCTTGAGGAAGGCTTTCTTATCTCTCCTCCCTTTTCTTTGGAGTTCTGCATTCAAATGGGTATACCTTTCCTTTTCTTCTTTGCCTTTAGCTTCTCTTCTTTTTTCAGCTATTTGTACGGCCTCCTTAGACAACCATTTTTCCTTTTTGCATTTTTTTTTTTTCTTGAGGATCGTCTTGACCCCTGCTTTCTGTATGTACAATGTCACAAATCTCTGTCCATAGTTCTTCAGGTACTCTATCAAATCTAATCCCTTGAATCTATTTGTTGCTTCAACTGTATAATCATAAGGGGCTTGATTTAGGTTAAACCTGAATAGTCTGATGTTTTTCCCTTCTTTCTTCAATTTTAGTCTGAATTTTGCAATAAGGAGCTCATGATCTGAGCCACAGTCAGCTCCCAGGCTTGTTTCTGCTGACTGAATAGAGCTTCTCTATCTTCAGCTGCAAAAAAATATGATCAATCTAATTTTTATATTGACCATCTGGTGATGTCCATGTGTAGAGATGTCTCTTGTGTTGTTGGAAGAAGGTGTTTGCTATAACCCATGTGTTCTTTTGTCAAAACTCTTGTAACCTTTGCCCTGCTTCATTTTGTACTCTAAGGCCAAACTTGCCTGTTATTCCAGGNTGATCAATCTAATTTTTATATTGACCATCTGGTGATGTCCATGTGTAGAGATGTCTCTTGTGTTGTTGGAAGAAGGTGTTTGCTATAACCCATGTGTTCTTTTGTCAAAACTCTTGTAACCTTTGCCCTGCTTCATTTTGTACTCTAAGGCCAAACTTGCCTGTTATTCCAGGTATCTCTTTACTTCATACTTTTGCATTCCTGTCCCCTGGCAATCTTGACTAAGTGCAGACAAATCCAGGTCCCTGCTGAAAACCCTGAAACATCAAACATTCCCCTCTCCCCATGAGAATGATTGCTGCTTCTTTCTCAAGTCCAGTTTTAGCTTATCTTTGTTTCATAATGTTCTGTTCCTAGAAATCCTATAATGTCTTATTTGTGGACTTGCAAGTAAACTGATTGTGTCTCAATGCAGACTGAGGGAAAGTCGAGGCCATATATTATACTCTGATATGTGTTTTTGGATTAAAATTTTGGAAGAGTCTCTGATTTCATGTTCTGGCCTGAAACACTGTGTAACCCCAACCTCAGATAAATTCCAGATTCTTAGTGAAACTCTGAATACCTCAACCATAAAAAAAGAAGAAGCTTGGTTAAACAACTATAGACACAGATGAATAGGTGATATGANTGTCTCAATGCAGACTGAGGGAAAGTCGAGGCCATATATTATACTCTGATATGTGTTTTTGGATTAAAATTTTGGAAGAGTCTCTGATTTCATGTTCTGGCCTGAAACACTGTGTAACCCCAACCTCAGATAAATTCCAGATTCTTAGTGAAACTCTAAATACCTCAACCATAAAAAAGGAAGAAGCTTGGTTAAACAACTATAGACACAGATGAACAGGTGATATGATAGGATAAAGACAAGAACCCTGAAAATTTCATAAGACAGAGTGAGAAAAATTAGTGCACAGAAGTTTGTTTCATGAATTATTATTCATTTTCTTGCATGATATGAATAATTTTTCATTGTGATGGTCATGTAATAGGATGTAGGGGCTGAGACTGGGTTCCTTAGAGTCAAATTTAAATTAATAAGATGGGTGGGAAAAATGGTTGGGGACTGAGGTCTTGAAAGAATCACAGTTGGAAATGTTACTCCTTTAGGATCTTCTCTAGAAAATAATTTTCAGAGGCTACACAGCATACCTGTTTTTATTACTATCAGTGTATCATGTTGGCTGTTCTCAAGCAGTGCCCAGATGTTATGCCTCAGTTTTCTCTTGGCTTCATTTTTTTTTTTTTTTCCTTTTAATCATTTGAAAGTAATCTTCTAGGGTCAAAGTAGGTGATGCGAATGAAATGGTCATCAAGCTATCCCTTAGTCCATTTCTTGTCTGTGTCCAGACCTGTCAAGCCTTCTTTGTGATCAGTCCCTTCGTGTAGGAACATAATGGAATGCGGCAGTCCTTGAGGTTGCAAAGAGTCAGACATGACTGAGTGACTGAACAAAAGTAACAACAACAAGGATGTAACCACATTCTGTTGCTTCAAATCTCTCTCTATGAGTTCTGATCCCAAGCATCTATGTAATGGAATCTACGGTAAGTGACAGAAGCCAGCTGATGATAGATACTTCCTTTTCTGGGGTGGCAACTTGATCAAGTTCAGATTTTTAATATTTATTAACCCCATAATCTCCCTGTTTCTGAGTTTTTGTTTTTTTCTTAATACAAATTTGAAAATTACAGAACCTTCAGAAAGAGTGATCTGTATTGATTCCAAGATTTTGGAAGTTTGGTGCATATAGCCTATTTTTCTTTTCTTATAATATTGAAAGAAGATACATAGCTAAGATTCTTTAGCTCCAAACTTTAACTTCAGTTTGGAGCTAACAAATACCTGGACATTCCATAGCAAATTATCCCCAGTGGTTCATAGGAACTTTGTTTCTTGGTTACTTCATATATATATATATATATTTATTAATCACTTACCCATTCAAAAAACTCCTATTTCTTTTCAGTTTGATTATGTTATTCAGCCCTGTACAGTACACACATATTCACATACTCTCAACCTTTCTCTGACACATGCACATGCATACACACAACCACTCAAGTAAACATAAAGGAAATCTCTCAGCAGTCTGCTCAATACTAGAAATGAGTATTAAAGTCAGTATGTGTTCTGCACACATGCTCAGTCATAACTAACACTTTGCAACTCCACGGACTTTGCTTGGCAAAGTATATGTAATTATATATGATATTTATAATAATTACAAAATAAGTTAAACCATACCATGATTAAATTTACTCATATTTTACATTTCATCCTTATAAGAAAGTAAATTGGTTTTACTTTTTAATCATATAAACAGTATACAAGCAACTCACTTTTTTCTAATATTAGCACACTGGATGTCAGGAATGTAATTTCTGTTTTACTCTTATAAGGCTACATACTTTGATTAGTCAAAGGTGATTTATAAAGCAAAATATTTTATTTACCTCTTGAACACATAGTTACAGGAACATGACTCATTTCTAAATTCAAATTTGCTATTATTCTTCCTTTCCCAATGACTTCCTATTTGTTTCTCAGCAGTGTAAATTGTTGACTTTAATTTAAAAATTGGTATTTGGGCCCTAGTTATTTTTTTTTATTACAAGACCAAAAGCCCCTAAAAACTTTCATAAACAATCAACTTAAAATGGAAATTGAAATGTCCCATTTTTTGATGTTCATGGCAATAAGTTGGAATGATTCATAGAAACACCAGTAATGTCACTTTAATATTTTAAAACAAGTCTATCCTCTACATATAATTCTGCCACATATTCTACATATAAATAGTCTATCAAGTTATTTTAAGAAATCATAATGAAATTAAAGGAAATGAAAGTTTAAATTTTTTGTTAATTAGCAAAGTTAAAAAATAAGAGTTATGAACTCTAACGAGTGAATCATTTTCTACAACAAAGAAAAACAACACTCAAGTAATTAAAGGCAAAAAAGAAATTAAAGACTTGTAAGAATATGAAAAATGTACTTTGTTTAAACAGCTCTATAGTTTAACTGAATAGGATTATTGCATAGATTTCATAACAGAATAAAAATTTCTCCAGATTTAGATGTTAAGTTCCCAAATTTTTAACATTGTATAATATTTTTCATTCTGGAAAAGAAAATGACCTGGTCTCAGGAATAGTGAAATGGCAACCCACTCCAGTACTCTTGCCTGGTAAATCCCATGGACGGAGGAGCCTGGTAGGCTGCAGTCCATCGGGTGGCCAAGAGTCAGATGCGACTGAGCAATTTCACTTTCACTTTCGTGTATTGGAGAAGGAAATACAACCCACTCCAGTCTTCTTGCCTGGAGAATCCCAGAGACAGGGGAGCCTAGTGGGCTGCCGTCTCTGGGGTCACACAGAGTTGGACGTAACTGAAGCGACTTAGCAGCAGCAGCAGGAATAGTGGTGCACAGCTTGGATATTTTGTAAACTTGCCTGTGAAGTATTAATATCATTTCTTTCATTCTGACAATTAAAATAATTATCATGGAATACAACAGGCACAAAATATCTGGAAATCTTATAGTTAAGTGGGATCAAATCAGACATCAAAGATTTCCCAGACCAAAAAATCTATGGAGACAGTAAGCGAGTGATTTAACTTTCAAAGTATTATTACAAACTTAACTGTTGTTTATGTTTGGCATTAAAACAAATTTTGAATAAGTCCTGTTACAGCATTTTTCCTAAGGACAGTCTTCTATTGGTTGTAAAAAAAGTGACAGTCTTTTACTGGTAGTTGGGTTATTATATTAGTTATTATATATTCTTCATTAGATCATATACTTAATGGGAGTCTTCTCAGGTTTGTTGCATTTCATTAATTGTAAGGGAATATTTCTTAAATGTCCTAAATCAAGATTAAAATTCTGAAAAATATGAAAACAATTGAGTCACAATCATTCTGCTTCTATAAAGATTACCAAAAGAGACATTTCCTAGTCAATCTGTTTGGAATTATTTTGTTGAAAAATAATTACATAAGTTCCAGATAAAGAGACATTTTACTCTTCAAATTGCAAGAGTAATAGCAGATAGCAATACTCTAAATTATTCTTCTATACATATTTCCTACTTGACAATCCTATTCCCATTAAATTAACTAATCACCTTCCTGGGGTGAGAATTTCATGCTTCAAATATGGGTTGATTAAAGATTAGTATTCCTGGTAGTTGGTCACCTGCTTCATCATTAGAGTTCAAGAGCTGTGGCTGCTCAGATGAATGAACACTGCAGAAAGTTCTGAATATTTTAAATGCATGGTTTGTTTCCCTGCTCTCCATGTGTCTGAAATTGCTCAGTATGCTTAATATACCACCCCGCCGTGTGCCATACTCATATACTATTACTGACTACACTTAGAAAAAAATATATATAATCAAAAGCATTTTAATGGATTTTAATTTAAAGTTAGATTTTAGAGTAGAAGCTTATTTTACTTTTATTTTCACAAGTAAATACATTTTTGAAAATGTGCTTACTAGTTAGATAACCAAAATGTAGCACTCTCATATAATAGGAAATTATTTTTCTGGGAATTGACTTGAGAAATCATCTACTTCCCCTCTTTTCCTATTAACAATACATATTTAAATCATCTCAGAAATACATGTTTTAAAACTTTCAGGAAAGGAAATGTCATCTATAACTTTTTTAACCATTGCAGTCCTTCATATAATTATCTTAATGCTTTAAGAAATAAAGATTAAAATATTTTTAAAAACAGATTTGTCAGAAGCTATATTAATATTTGTTTCTCAACATCCAAATATCCAAATTGGGCTAAAAATGTCTAAATAACAGATGGAAGTTCTGGTATCTGCCTTTTAATCTTCTTGTTAAGAAGAGAATTTAGAAAACCAAATGAACTCTTAAAGCACCAGAGTGCCAGGATAGAAACTGAGGTATAATAATTAATCACCTATTTCCTGGGAAAGCTATGCATATTTGTCTGCCTACTTAAGTTACTATGTAACTTACAGTGAAGAAACTTTTCTCTAAAACCATTCCATTTTTCTAATTATTTTAAAGTAGTAGTTGTTCTATAATTATATAGTAGTCATTTAAAACTCAGTAAATCTAAAGAAAACATCAAGTAAGTAGTAGTAGTAAATTCTGTGATAGAATTAGAATACCTGTGATGAGTCCCCACTGCAGTAAAAATTAAAGCATATAATCTGCAGGAGTGAAAGCTCATTTTGAAGCATATGCTCAAATAGTTGATGTTAAAAAAAATAGAAAAATCATCAAAAATAGATTTTTGATATCCTGTAAAAGCCTGAAAGTTATTTACTCTAAATTACATTGTTATTATTAGTTGTGTCTGAGATTGGAAATAAAATTAATCTCCAAATCTGGAAATAGACATAATCTCCAAAGCCCAGATAAACTTTACACTTCTAAAATATAAATTAGGCAGTTGGATCATGAAATGATTGGCATTATAGGAAAAATTTATTTCAAAAAGGAGAACATAGGATATGAAGCTATGCTATTTCATTGTATACATTATTTCATATGTTTATGGGGATGAGAAACAAATGGTCCTACCTAAATAAGTTGGTTTCAGCTTATTTTGAGTGTATATGTATATGACAAAACTGCTTAAAACAGTTGAAATACTACCCCTCTGTCAATCCAGCCTTTCAACTCTCCAAATCTTCTGGAAAATATGTTATGTTTGTGTTTTAGTTTTGTATTACAGATTGAATTGTGTCTCCCCAAAAGGCACACTGAATTCTTACCTCAAAATGTGACCTCATTTAAAAATACTCTCTTTACAGTTGTAATAAAGTTAAAATGAGATCATTAAGGTAGGCCTTAATCCAGTAAGACTGGCATTATTAAAAGGGGAAATTTGAACATAGATATAGACATGCAAAGAGGGAAGACCACATGAAGACACAGAAAGGAGATGGCCATGTGACAGGAGCAATGCATCTGCAAGTCAAGAATCCCAAGGACTGCTGGCAAACACCAAGAGCTAAGAGAGGTAAGAAAGCTTCTCCCCTAGAACGATCAGAGAGAACATGCCCCTTCTGAAACCTTGATTTTGGGCTCCTAACTTCCAGAACTGTGAGATAATAAATTTGTTATTTTAAGTCACCCAGCTTTGGGTGCTTTGTTATACATAACAGCCAGAGGAAACTAACTTTGTAGAAACTGGCAACCACACCAAAGATCACTGGAAAAAACATAGTTCAGTTTGATATATTCACTAAAATAGATTAGCCAGAGACAGTATGTAAAAAAGGAGACAGTGAAGCAGAAAAAAGTGTCGCCCTGTAGCAGCAAAAGTTTTAGAAAAGAAAACCTGCAGAACACAAAAGGAATATGATCCAATAATATAGACTAAAAATCAGTGTCCAAATGTGGAAGATAGATTGCATTGTTATTAAAAGAAAGCAAGGAAGTGGAAATGGAAATACTGAGCTATAGAAACAGAAAAGAAAAGATAGAAATGGAAGAAAGGCTTGGATTTCTTAGTTGTGTGATCACTGTTTACCATCAATAGGAACTTTATAGATGACAGTTGTAATGGAACCATTTTACAGTTGACTTGAGAACGGAAACAGACATAAGAAAATAAATACCTGAGCGTCATAATTTCTTTTTGTTTTTAGCAAATGTGTTATTCATTCAGCTGTGGTTCTAAGACATACACATATGCATTTCTTGGTTATTTTATTTTAATTTTGAAATGACTATGTTTGATTCTTGTATATAATTTTATATGTTCAAAATGTGCTTATTTTTTACTTTTTAATGATATTTAATGTATTTCAGACATTAATCATTATTTTCAAAGTAATATTTACTTCTTAAATTCTGACTGACCTAGGACGACTTTAAATGCTACACTATTACTATATAACTTGAAACTGTTTCCCATCAATAGATAAGCTGAAAGTGTCAGCATCCAAGCAGGAAACAGATGGCCTATTCAGAAGGGGGTAGATGAAGACAGTTTAATGAAAACATTCTGTATAAGATATGGGAAGGTTAAGAAAACATAGGATTAAGACTAATAAGGACAAAGAAAGAAATGAAGGAAGTCCTTATGCAGAGGTTAGAATGAAGTTGTCCACAATCTGTTAGATGTGATGGTTAGCAGAGGACTAAAACAATCACTGTAGCATTAGATACAGGGAGCAGCTGCTGTCAGATGGTGGCCCAGCTAGGAGAGGAACCAGGGTACTTCATCCTCTGATTTCTCTTTTCCTATCTCCTATTGTTGTTTAGTCCTAAATTGTGTCCAACTCTTTTGCAACCTTTTTGTAGCCTGCCAGGCTCCTCAGCTATGTGATTTCTCAGGCAAGAATCAGTTCAGTTCACTTCAGTCGCTCAGTCGTGTCCGACTCTTTGCAACCCCATGAATCGCAGCACACCAGGCCTCCCTGTTCATCACCATCTCCCAGATAAAACTCACGTCCATCGAGTCCATGATGCCATCCAGCCATCTCATCTTCGGTCGTCCCTTTCTCCTCCTGCCCTCAATCGCTCCCAGCATCAGAGTCTTTGCATGAGGTGGCCAAAGTACTGGAGTTTCAGCTTTAGCATCATTCCTTCCAAAGAAATCCCAGAGTTGAGCTCCTTCAGAATGGACTGGTTGGATCTCCTTGTAGTCCAAGGGACTCTCAAGAGTCTTCTCCAACACCACAGTTCAAAAGCATCAATACTTCGGTGCTCAGCCTTCTTCACAGTCCAACTCTCACATCCATACATGACTACAGGAAAAACCATAGCCTTGACTAGATGGACCTTAGTCGGCAAAGTAATGTCTCTGCTTTTGAATATACTATCTAGGTTGGTCATAA
Source organism: Oreotragus oreotragus (assembly GCA_006410675.1). Classification (NCBI taxonomy): domain Eukaryota; kingdom Metazoa; phylum Chordata; class Mammalia; order Artiodactyla; family Bovidae; genus Oreotragus; species Oreotragus oreotragus. The sequence goes on along the minus strand of SJYX01012617.1, from coordinate 360,284 downwards.
CTTTTCTTCCAGGGAGTAAGCGTCTTCTAATTTCATGGCTGCAGTCACCATCTGCAGTGATTTTGGAGCCCCCAAAAAATAAGGTCTGACACTGTTTCCACTATTTCCCCATCTATTTCCCATGAAGTGATAGGACCGGATGCCATGATCTTTGTTTTCTGAATGTTGAGCCTTAAGCCAACTTTTTTGCTCTCCTCTTTCACTTTCATCAAGAGGCTTTTTAGTTTCTCTTCACTTTCTGCATAAGGGTGGTGTCATCTGCATATCTGAGGTGATTGATATTTCTCCCAGCAATCTTGATTTCAGCTTGTGTTTCTTCCAGTCCAGCGTTTCTCATGATGTACTCTGCATAGAAGTTAAATAAGCAGGGTGACAATGTACAGCCTTGGNTTGGCTGTCTCTTATACACATCTAGATGTGTATAAGAGACAGGAAGTTAAATAAGCAGGGTGACAATATACAGCCTTGACGTACTCCTTTTCCTATTTGGAACCAGTCTGTTGTTCCATGTCCAGTTCTAACTGTTGCTTCCTGACCTGCATACAGATTTCTCAAGAGGCAGGTTAGGTGGTCTGGTATTCCCATCTCTTTCAGAATTTTCCACAGTTGATTGTGATCCACACAGTCAAAGGCTTTGGCATAGTCAATAAAGCAGAAATAGATGTTTTTCTGGAACTCTCTTGCTTTTTCCATGATCTAGCAGATGTTAGCAATTTGATCTCTGGTTCCTCTGCCTTTTCTAAGACCAGCTTGAACATCAGGGAATTCACAGTTCACGTATTGCTGAAGCCTGGCTTGGAGAATTTTGAGCATTACTTTACTAGCATGTGAGATGAGTGCAATTGTGCAGTAGTTTGAGCATTCTGCCATTTCCTTCTCCAGGGGATTTTCCCAACCCAGAGATTGAACCCATGTCTCCTGCATTGGCAGGAGGGTTCTTTACCACTGAGCCACTTGGGAACCTCATCTCCCATTAGCTGAACATAATTAAATATTAAATCCAGAGGGCATGATAACTCAATAGCATAGAAGAGGTCAAACCTGTGGATGTCAATGTCAAGGATGGTTGATTAAAATAGAAAATAAAGAAATAATATTAAGAAAGATATATTTCAGTAAGATTTTTTCAATATAAATAAGCAAGTGGTGATAGCTTTATGAGTTAATCAAAATAAAAGGCATAGGTGTAGGAGAATGATCTGATTATTTATTAGTTAAGTAAAATATCATTTGAAATAGGCAAATGAAAAAAATAGTAAAATATAATACTAATTCTTAGCATACATTTCAAATTTAAAAATAAATAATGTAATGTACATTAAAAACAAAGCAAATTTTGCAAAAAGAATCTGGTGGAAACTTATTAAGCTATAACTGGAAGTTAATTGCAATATTTATATTAATGCTATTTACATTTACACTACTATTAATCATCAATTAATTATAAGTTTATTTAGAGTATATGTGTTAAGAAATTTGAATCCCTAGACAATACTTTTAGGTTTCTTTTCCCTTAATTTATAGAATTCCATAGTAGATAAATAAAAAGCAGAATTAATAATTTCAAAGAAATGTATCCTTAAAATATTTCAACTCAACTCAATATATTTGTGTTTAAAATGAAAAATGTCACACAGTTGTTAAACTGTGGTTAGCATGGAACAACAACAAAATTTTCTTAAAATTTTAATTGGCACAAAATATTTTAATTATAACTTTTAGAATAACTTAAATTTCTGATACTTTAGGAAAAATACCTAAAATAATTCTACCTCAGCATGAAGCATATCTTGTAATATGCTGTATGTTACTGTTATCCCTTTGAAGATGTATTAATTCAATTTTCAAAAAAATACTTATGCATAATCTTACTCATTATATATTTCATGATTATAATAATCTTAAATAATATATAGCTTATATGGCATTTAACATTTATTAAATATTAATATTCAATGTTTTCCTTGAATCTCTAACATTAATTGTGCTCTGTTAGTAGTCTTCCCCCATTCACAGGAATCCTCTCCTCTTCTCACAAGTATAGAGTAGAAATATTAAGCAATCAGAAAAGTGTATTAAGTCAAGTCATCCTTTTCTTGTTCCATCTCTCTCTATTTATGAATAATCCCTTCTTTATTTACATTCTAAATATTTAAACAGTGATGTCTATCATATTAATTTATTGAAAAAGGGACTTTCTTTGTGATGCTGGAACATGCCACGATATTGTTACCAGAGATGTATTCTTGAATTTCAATGGATTAAACTTCTTTAGCAGCATACAAAAATGATGTGAGAAGAACCACTTCATATACATCATTTTTATTTTGAATATATTTTCTTATATTAACAAAAGCCCAATCTCATTGTCTTGGATCTAGTATTAATAAAGTAATATCAGATGACTAAATTATTAAGTGCATTAAAGTTATCAGTTCAGTTCAGTTCATTAGCTCAGTCATGTCTGAATCTGCAACTACATGGACTGCAACAAGCCAGGCTTCCTTGTCCATCAACAATTCCAGGAGCTTGCTCAAACTCATGTCCATTGAGTCGATGATTTCATCCAACCATCTCATCCTCTGTTGCCCCCTACTGGTGTTGTCTTCAATCTTGCTTGGCACCAATGTCTTTTCCAATGACTCGGTTCATTGGCCAAAATATTGGAGCTTCAGCTTCAGCATCAGTCCTTCCAATGAATATACAGGACTGATTTCCTTTAGGATGGACTGGTTGGATCTTCTTGCAGTCCAATAGTCTCTCAAGAGTCTTCTCCAACACCACGATTCAAAAGCATCGATTCTTTGGTGCTTAGTTTCTTTATAGTCCAACTCTCACATCTCACATTCATACATGACTGCTGGAAAAACCATAGCTTTGACTAGATGGACATTTGTCAGCAAAGTAATGTCTCTGTTTTTTAATATGCTGTCTAGGTTTGTCATAGCTTTTCCTTCAAGAATCAAGCATCTTTTAATTTCATGGCTGCAGTTACCATATGCAGTGATTTTGGAGCCCCCAAAAATAAAGTCTGTCATTGTTTCCATTGTTTATCCATCTATTTGCCATAAAGTGATGGGATCGGATGCCATGATCTTCGTTTTTTGAATGCTGAGTTTTAAGTCAACTTTTACACTCTCCTCTTTCACTTTTATCAAGAGGCTCTTTAGTTCTGGCTAAAGTTATCAAGCCCATATGTTTATATTTCAACAGAAATTTGCTGGCATAAAGAACACATGCACATTTATATGTAAGTTCTTTTTCACTGAGTAATACAAGAGTAAGTTTTTATGAAAGGAAGGAATTAGACCAATGAGATAGATATTTATTATTAAGAATAGTAGACCTTAATGAAAGACTCTGAGCAGAAAGTGAGTCTCCATTAGCAAGAAGGGAGAACAAGAAGAGGGGAAATATTTTTCATATTTCAGTTTTATTTTTTTCACCTGTAAAATGCCACTAATAATAGTGTTAAGAAAATTATGTGACACAATACATGTAAAAGTTTTATCACAGCACCTATAATGTTCTTACTGTTTTCTTCTCCTATTACAGACTTTTCTAGTAGAAAACAGAAATCTTCCATGACATCCCTTTTCTTCAGGTGAAGAACTATTTTAAAATGTCTTCCAAATTAATGTCTATAATTTAATCACTTTTGTTTTGAAACCATACTATTTACAATACAAATTAAACATAAATGAATCCTGGAAGTAAGATCCAGACAGAGAGAACCCCGGAGGGCAAGATCAACATATTAGGAACATTTCTTTCCAAATTCAAAAGCAGTGACTGAGACACTGATCAGGAATCAGATATTTTGACAGATCATTAGGACAAAAGTATAGATCAGGTTCCAGGAGATAGGAAGTGTCCTGCAGCTTCCTTAACTTTGAATTGTAACTTTGAAAGGCTACAGGGTAGGTTATGCTATAAACTTGAAAGAGAGCGTTTCTCTCTTTCCCAGATTCTCATCCTTCAAGAGAACAGAATTCCTCAGTTTAGACTGGGATTGAAAGTCTCAGCCAGTGACTCATACTTCTGGGAATAAGGACACCCTTTTATACTATAAAACATTATTGAAGACTCCAAAGTGTTTTGTTTATGTGCTTTGTATTTATTGATATTTATCACATTAGGATTAAAATATAATTTTAAAATGTTGTTTTTATTTGCATGTAGCAAAACCTAAAACATGTTGACATAAATAACATACTTGATGAAAAAGTTATTTTCAAAGAACATAAATGTGAGACATTATACTGTTTTATATTTGTGGAAATACCCTTGGTCTGTTGTGATAGAAGACCATTAGACTGTAACATCTGCTCCTGCATTTCATCTGCTGTGGTATAACATGTCATGTAACTTCAAGAAAATGTCACCATGCAGTCATGAGAGAGTAAGTATAAAAAAGTTAGGTAGCATCTTAATATCATTGTGAAAAATCATTTTGACCCAGTAGACCTCCTGACAGATCCCCACAGGTTGCCCAGTTCTGTTTTAAGAGTGCTGCTCTCACTTAATTTCTTGACAGTAGAAGTCAGTTATTCTCAAGAGCTGTGTTTCTCAGTATTTTTCTCTTCATTATCATCCTGCTAAAGAACACTTTTTATATATTTTTGTTAGCCATATTCCCTTCTTGAAATTAATAACTAAGGAAGAAAATTCTGTTGAATAGGATTAAACTCTCAAGAGTCACACATCATTGTAGTATAATATATAAGAAAATGTTTCACACATCTAAAGATAGTATTCCTCAGCTCAGATTGTATGCTCTGGAGAAAGTCATCATTCAGAGTCTCACAGTGTTTCTTCATTTTATTTAACTTACAAAATATGATTGGATGGTAGATGATGGTGATTATGCTGAGGACTGATAAGTAGGTAGGTAAGTAAATAATAGATCAAATAGATATATACTCATAGTAGGCCTGGTTAATTAACATGTTAGTTAACACAGTAATACATAGTTAATATGTAAACTTTATAAGATACGATTTTAAAAGTACTGAGATTAATTTGTTTAATGTCAAAGTGTGTATGTGTTAGTCGCCGAGTCATGTCCGATTTTTTGTGACCCGATGGACTGTAGCCTACCAGGCTACTCTATCCATGGGGATTCTCCAGGCAAAAACAATGGAATGGATTGTCATGTCCTCCTTCAGGGGATTTTGATGAACATGGGAGTGCAGTTATATCCTCAATATTCTGATTTCACTTTTTTTGGAATTTCACTTATCAATGGGCTTACAGGATTATATGGTAGTTCATTTTAATTTTTGAGGAGCCACCATATTATTTTCATGAATATTCTATCAAAGCACAGGTGACAGAGCAAAAATAGACAAGTGGGACTAAATAAAACTACTAAAGTTTCTTCAATCAAAGAAATCAATCAACAGAATGAAAGAGCAACCTACAGAGTGGGAGAATGTATTTACAAATCATATATCTAGTAAGTGGTTACTTTTCAAAATATATAAGGATCTCTTAAAATACAGTAGAAGTCATCACTGTCATCCTCCTCCTCATCATCATCATCTGATTAAAAAACAGGCAAAGGACTTGAATGGCTATTTCTCCAAAGAAGAGGCACACATGACCAAAGGGAATATTAGACTGTGCTCAACAATTACTAAACATCACGGGTATAAAAATTAAAATTACAGTGAGGTATCATTTCATACATGTTAGAATGATTGTTGTCAAGTAAAGAGAGAAATAAAGATAACAGTGTTGGCAAAGAAATAAAGAAATTGGAATCCTTGTACACTGTTGTTTCAGTTCGGTTCAGTTCAGTCGCTCAATTGTGCCTAACTTTTTCTGATGCCAGACTGCAGCATGCCAGGCTTTCCTGTCCATCACCAACCCCTGGAGATTGCTCAGACTCACTTCCATCAAGTCAGTGATGCCATCCAACCATATAATTCTCTGTTGTCCCCTTCTGCTATTGCTTGCAATCCTTCCCAACATCAGAGTCTTTTCCAGTGAATTGCCTCTTCACATCAGGTTGCTAAAGTATTGGAGTTTCAGATTCAGCATCGGTCCTTCCAATGAATATTGAGAACTGATTTTCTTTATAATTGACTGGTTTGATCTCCTTGCAGTCCAAGGGACTCTCAAGAGTCGTCTCCAAGAGCGCTCAAGAGCGCTCTTCTTCAGCGCTCATCTTTCTTTATAGTCTAAATCTCACATCTAAACATGACTGCTGGAAAAACCATATCTTTAACTAGACGGACCTTTGTCAGCAAAATACACTGCAGTAGGAACACAAAATTGTACACTCATTGAGGATGAACTTTTTTAAAAACTGAGTATTGAAATAAGTATGGATTCATAGGAAGCTGCAAAAAATATACACATATATCATATGTACTTTTCACCTAGTTTCCCAAAGTATCATCTTTAATAATTATAAATCAATATAACAGAAAATTGCCATTGGTATAATACACAAGATTATTCAGATTTCACAAGTCTACATGTAATCATTTGTAGACACAAATGTGTACACATAGTCCTATGTAATTTTATAGTATGTATGTGTTCATATAACTACCACCATTATCAAGATGCAAAACTATTCCATTAACAGAAAGCTCCCTCTTGCTTCTGTTTCATTCCCACATACTCCCACCCCCACTTCCATCCCTAACCTATGGCAAACACTAATCTCTAATTTTTTATTTTAAAATGCTATATAAAAGAAATGAAACAGTATGTAATCTTTTGAGATTGGCTATTTTTTACTGAGTGAAATTCGCTTGAGTTAACACTAACTTTTTGAAATTTTAGTTTCTCTGCTGGCATTTGCCAAACAATGACATCATGCAAGATGCTGAGAATTAAAAATTTGCCCAGGAAGAGAGCCGAAGAGAAACAGGAGATCATTTTGTGTCTGAATAAAGATAGACAAATTTGGATCCTAGGGAGAATAAGATCCTGATAGAAACAATGAATAAGAACAGTCTGCCATAGCTGGTTTTCCTCTTCAGGACTTTGCTGAAATGCTGTGGGTAGGAGCAGAAATAACTATATAGAGAGCATCTGAAAATTATAGCAAGTAGCTAGCAGTCAGGAGTCTTGCAATTTTTAAGAAACAAGTGTGAGAATTCAATACTATCTAGAGGTAAGAAAGGAATGGGTAACAAATAAGCAAACCTTTCAGTAAAGGCCCCTGGTGGCTCAATGGTAAGAATTTAGAGGAAACTCAGGAGAAACAGATTTGATCTCTGGATCAGGAAGATCTCTTGAAGAAGGAAATGACAACTTTCTCCTGTATTCCTGCCTGGAAAATCACATGGACAGAGGAGCCTTGTGGGCTGCAGTCCATAGGGTCCTAAAGGGTTGTAGCATGCACTACATATGTGAACTGACATTGGTGCTCTTTATTAATGTTTTATTCAACTTAATACTTGTACTTTTTTGATAAATATTTAAGGATTATAATGACTAATTTCATGAAATTGATTCCAAAATATAATGATCACATCAATATTTGCAATTAAACAGGTGGATATTTGCATAAATTTTTTGTGTCATCTATCATAAACTAAGAGAAGTTAATTTATTTTTCTGAGTATATTTGCTTCCCTTTTGCTGTACCTGCACTTCCCACTCTGTTTGTTATAAATATATGGATCCAATATTATTTGGTGGCAACAGATTCATGGAAGTTACATTTTAATTTTTATCAAAACTTTCTGTATAACAAGCCTGATAATTTATGAGTTACTAAATGTGTGTTGAGATCAATTTAACTTTGAATATTTTTTTTCCCTTTAAGGCAGTTCTTTGCTTCTTATTTATTTAATTTTATTGATCTTAGCTCATCCTTCCACGTTAATATTTTCTAGGATATAATTTAGATAAACAAATTTCCATATTTATGAACTGGGCATCAGGGATTTTTTTTCTCACAGACATATTTATCCCATTACATGCTATTGCAAATAGAGAATATGTTGAGGATTTCTGTATTTTGTTCTGCTCTTTTCTCATTTTAATTCTTTCTGCTTTTGTATTTTTTTTAATAATAGTATATATATATTTGTTTCCATTGTTTTGAAAAACAGAGTATCTACTGTTCCTTTTGGTAACATAAATTTAAGTAATACATTTTACCATCTATTTTATTTTATTTAAAAAATAAAGTTGATAATGTTGCCCATTATCAACTCATCTTAAGAATGATAATTATGATTTGAGTTTCTTCCTGATGTTACCTAAACAACTTTTATTTTCATGCTGTGAATTTTGGCTCTATTTCTTTCAGTCATACTGTTAATAAATCATATAATTTTCATGAAATATATAACACTTATTTTCATTTTTGTTCTGACTTTTTTTTTTCATTTATTCAGTTGAACCGTTTCTCATCATCTTATTGCTAGAGTAAGCAGCATTTAAAAAATAAATCTATTTTTCAGTCTTTTATTTATATTCATATCTATATTAAATGAATTTTAAAATTAGTAGTTTTCATTTGTAAGCATATATATTCTCTGTGTTGTTGAAATAATTAATATAAACTTTATCCTTCAATCTTTGAAGGCTTGGTACTAGCACCTTATTCATGTAAATAAAATCATATTGTTGCACTTTTTTTTAGCTTACTCTCTTTTATCTTCAGAAAATTTTATGTGCACTGTACCAGTTTCTTTTTGTAAAGAAAAGAAAATTTTGTGTGCACTGTACCAGTTTCTTTTATCTTTTCCCTTAGTCACAGTAGTCCAATTTTTCACCTCCAAACCCCAAATAGTTTAATCTTTTTCCTCTCTCTCTCACTATCTCTCTCTTTGTCTTTCTTTGCTTCTCTGGCTACATCAATCATCACTGTCTCTTTTCTCCCATAAGTTTAGAATTTAAGCTGTTTAGAATTTAAGCTACGATGATAAAATCATGATTGACATGTACCTTTTTTTGGTGACCTCTTATTAGTGTTTTAATTATCCTGTCAAACCAGAAAAGTGTTTCTTATAGAAAATTTTTAAATATATTAACTATCCTTTTGGGTACTATGTCATTTATTTTGTGTGTTATCACAAGGTATATGTTTTAGCTTTATTTTCAGCTTCTATATTAATCATAATCACTATTATGTTGGTGCAAAAGTAATTGCAATTTTGTATTGTTGAACTTTGCTTTTTGATCTTGGAATACATTCTTAAATAAGTGTGATTATGTTATACCTCATTTTATTAGGCATGTCTCGCCTTGTCATGTGAGTCTTAGGAAGCATTACTATAAACAAAACTGTGGAGGTGATGAAATTCCAACTGTGCTACTTCAAGTCCTAAAAGATGATGCTGTTAAAGTGCTGCACTCAATAGGCCAGCAAGTTTGGAAAACTCAGCAGTGGCCATAGGACTGGCAAAGGTCAGTTTTCATTACAGTCCCAAAGAAAGGAAGTGCCAAAAGATGTTCAGGGTACCACACAATTGAATTCATCTCACATGCTAGAAAACTGATGCTCAAAATTCTCCAAGCCAGCCTCCAACAGACAATGAACTGGGAACTTCCAGATGTTCAAGCTGGATTTAGAAAAGGCAGAGGAACCAGAGAACAAATTGCAAACATCTGTTGGATCATAGATAAGGCAAGAGAATTCTAAAAAAAAAAAATCTACTTCTGCTTTATTGACTACACCAAAGCATTTGACTATGTGGATCACAACAAACTGGAACATTCTTCAAGAAACGGAAATACCAGACCACCTCACCTGCCTCCTGAGAAATCTGCATGCAGGCCAAGAAGCAACAGTTACAACCAGACATGGAATAGCAGACTGGCTCCAAATTGGGAAAAGAGTATGTCAAGGCTATATATTATCACCCTGCTTTTTTAACTTATAAGCCGAATACATCATGCAAAATGTCAGGCTGTATGAAGCACAAGCTGGAATCAAGATTGCGAGGAGAAATAATAGCCTCAGATTCACAGATGACAACACCCTAATGGCAGAAAGTGAAGAGGAACTAGAGAGTCTCTTAATGAAAGTGAAAGAGGAGAGTGAAAAAGTTGGCTTAAAACTCAACATTCGAAAAACGAGGATCATGGCATCCTGTCCCATCACTTCATGACAAATAGATGGGGAAACAATGGAAACAGTCACAGACTTTATTTTCTTGGGCCTCAAAATCACTGCAGATGGTGACTGCAGCCATGAAATTAAAAGATGCTTGCTCCTTGGAAGAAAAGCTATGACCAGTCTAGACAGCATATTAAAAAGCAGAGATATTATTTTGACAACCAAGATTCATCTAGTCAAAGCTATGGTTTTTCTGGTAGTCATGTATGGATGTGAGAGTTGGAACATAAAGAAAGCTGAGTGCCAAATGATTGATGCTTTTGATCTGTGGTGTTGGAAAAGACTCTTGAGAGTCCCTTGGACTGCAAGGAGATCAAACCAGTCAATCCTAAAGAAAATCAGCTCTGAATATTCCTTGGAAGGACTGATGATCAAGCTCTGATACTTTGTCCACCTGATGCAAAGAACTGACACATTGGAAAAGGCCCTGATGCTGAGAAAGATTGAAAGCAGAAGGAGAAGTGGATGACAGAGGATGAAATGGTTAGATGGCATCACTGACTTGATGGGCATGAGTTTGAGCAGGCTCCGAGAATTGGTGATGTACAGGGAGGCCTGGCATGTTTCTGTCCATGGGGTCGAAAAGAGTTTGACACAACTAAGTGACAAAACTGAACTGACTCTTTTGATATTTTTTGCTAATGAGTTATTATTTACCTGATATTTATTTTACATTTATTTTAGTCTATAGTAATGATTTTAGACAAAGAAGCAAATTGAAGACATTTTTTTAATTGGAATTCAAAATGGGCCATAAAGCAGTGGCGACAACTCACAAAATCAATAATGCGTTTGGCTTAGCAACTGCTAATGAACATACAGTGTAGTGGTGGTTCAAAAAGTTTTGAAAAGGAGATGAGAGCCTTGAAAATGAGGAGTGCAGTGGCTGGCCATCAGAAGTTGACAACGATCAGTTGAGAACATCACTTAAGCTGATCCTCTTACAACTACACTAGAAGTTGCCCAAGAACTCAACGTCAACCACTCTACAGTTATTTCATGTTTGAAGCAAACTGGAAAGGTGAAAAAGCTCAATAAGTGGGTGTCTCATAAGTTGACTGCAATCAAAAAAAGAAATCATCATTTTGTAGTGCCATCTCCTCTTATTCTACAACAATGGACCATTTCTTGATTGCATTGTGACCTATGACAAAAAGAGGATTTTATTGATCCACTTTTGATGATATGCGATCCACTGGTGATGGCCAGCTCAGTAGCTGAGCTGAGAAGAAGCTTCAAAATGCTTCCCAAAGGCAAACTTGCACCAAAAAGAGGTCATGGTCAGTGATCTGCTACTGCTCTGATCCACTACAGCTTTGTGAATCCCAGCAAAACCATTACATCTGAGAAATATGCCCAGCAAATGATGAAATGCACCAAAAACGACAATGCCTGCAGCTGGCATTGGTGAACAGAAAGGACTCAGTTCTTCTCCATGACAGTACATGACTGCACATCGTACAACCAATGCTTCAAAAGCTGAACAAATTGGACTACAAAGATTTTCCTCATCTGCTGTATTCACTTGGCCTCTTGCCAATCAACTACTACTCACTTCTTCAAGCATATCTACAACTTTGTGCAGGGAAAATGCTTCCAAAATGAACAGGAGGCAGAAAAGTCTTTCCAAGAGTTTGTTGAATCCCATAGCACAGTTTATGCTACAGGAATAAACAAACTCATTTCTCAGTGTGTTAATTGTAATGATTCCTATTTTGATTAATATAGATGTTTTGAGCTTAATATAATGATTTAAAATTCATGATCTGAAGCTACAATTACTTTTGCTCCAACCTAATACATTTATGTCTTTCTTCTTATAAATTTTATATGTTTCTCACTATCTTATTTAATGTCATTAAATTGGTAATAATTCTTGTTTTTGATTACTTTTTTGATATAGTGTCATTTTTCATCAATGTGTTTTTGTTCTTTTTTCAAGTTCTTAATTAATGATATTCTGTAGACTATCACATCAGCTCTCTTTAGTTTCTTTGATTATGTAATTTTTTTCTGTTCAAAATTTGTTTTCTAAGGTTCATGAAATAAAGTTTTTATATGTTTATTTGCAAGACAATTTTTTAGTTCTCCTATAATAGTTATGAATAGTATCATGTTGATTCTTCTTGGCTTCTTCATATGGGATGAGAATGACTCCATAGCCTTTCTATTTGTACAATTATAGTGAAACTAGATTGTTCTCATTCTGCTTCTTGCTGTATTTCAGTCTTGTATTTTTTGTTTGGAGTTTCCACTTGAATGCTTGTTGTAGACAATCTGCATCTATCAGTTCATTCACTTATTTTATTGTCTATTCCAGGAAGAAAGAATGAGACAGTTGGAGGATTTACGCACTAAGCTGGGTGACTTTGGCCTTTCTTCACTTTTTCCAATTTTCTATCTAAATTTTGTTAAATAACATCATCAGACTGACATTTTCTACCTCCATTTGGAAATATTTATTGCACGAGACATTCCTTTTTGTTTTAGATTAATCTCTTGAATCAGAATATTTCATTAAGTTGAATTAGTTTAGCTTTAGGAGAATAATAGCCTTAGCTAATGATGGGGAAATGGAACAAAAGTTGAATTTGGAGTTCCTGCAACTATGACATCGCATGTGTCATCAGTAGTGAAATAGTAAGCTTTCCTGAGATCTTTTTGAGCATTTTCTTTCTGAGTCACAAACATCTACATTTGTTATTGTTTTCCCTTTTTCTTTTGGTAAAATAATGTAACGGAGATAATACATTTTAGAAAATTATTTTCCTGACATTCTCTTAATTTCCTCCTAGAGAGAAAAAGAAAGTGTGAATTTTTGGTAATTCTTTTGGCTTCTGGTGGACTGTCATTTATTAATCATGTAGAAAAAGTGCATTGTTTCTATTCTCTCAAAGAAAATATCAGCAAGGCGTTTTTCCCTGCCATTATTATTGTTTTATTTATTGTTATTCAATCACTTTTTTGAGTTATTATCTTTAAGAAAGATAATATTCTAATATTGAGGTGTTACCCAATCACCTCAATGCAGATCTCTGTAATAGTGAATAAGCCATTCATCGTCTGGATTTTGTTTTTTAATTTAATTATTCAAATTCATTTGACTTTGTTTTTCTTTTATATATATATAATTTCTAATTATATAAGCACTGGGGCAATTGCACTTGTGATGCCTCCTTGATTATAATCTTAGTGATGGTGGTTTAGTTGCTAAGTCATGTCCATCTCTTGCAACCCCATGGACTGTAGCTTGCCAGGGTCCCCTGTCCATAGGATTCTCCAAGCAAGAATACTGGAGTGGGCTGCTATTTCCTTCTACAATGATATGTTAGATAAGCACTGGGGCAATTGCACTTGTGATGCCTCCTTGATTATAATCTTAGTGATGGTGGTTTAGTTGCTAAGTCATGTCCATCTCTTGCAACCCCATGGACTGTAGCTTGCCAGGGTCCCCTGTCCATAGGATTCTCCAAGCAAGAATACTGGAGTGGGCTGCTATTTCCTTCTACAATGATATGTTAGTGTTATCCTTATATTCTATATTATCATTTAATCACTAAATACTGGCTCATTCATATATATATTATTATGTAATTATTATTATTATTTATTTTATCTTCCTTGGTGGTTCAGATGGTAAAGCGTCTTTCTACAATGTAGGAGACCTGGGTTCAGTCCCTGGGTTGGGAAGACCTCCTGGAGAAGGAAATGGCAACCCACTCCAGTCTTCTTGCCTGGAAAATCCCATGGATGGAGAAGCCTGGTAGGCTACAGTCCATGGGGTCGCAAAGAGTCGGACACGACTGAGCAACTTCACTTTCACTTATAAATTTTTAAAAATTCAGCTTTATTGGGATATAATTGACATATCATATTGTGTAAATTTATATTGTGCATGTTGATTGATAAATTTATATGTTGCAAGATNAGCCTGGTAGGCTACAGTCCATGGGGTCGCAAAGAGTCGGACACGACTGAGCAACTTCACTTTCACTTATAAATTTTTAAAAATTCAGCTTTATTGGGATATAATTGACATATCATATTGTGTAAATTTATATTGTGCATGTTGATTGATAAATTTATATGTTGCAAGATGATTATCCTCATAATTAGCTAATACCCCTTCCTGATACATATAACTTTTAGCCTCTCAACCATTTTCAAGTATGTTTCACTAGTGTTAAGTAAATTCACATTGTTGGGCAACCTATTTCCAGAATTCTTGTCATCTATCAAAACTGAAACTGTATACCCTTTAAACAGCAATTCCCGTGCCCCTCTCCTCACAGCCCTGACAACAACCATAATGCCTACTGCTGCTACTGCTAAGTCGCTTCAGTCGTGTCTGTCTCTGTGCGACCCCAGAGACGGCAGCCTACCAGGCTCCTCCGCCCATGGGATTCTCCAGGCAAGAACACTGGAGTGGGTTGCCATTTCCTTCTCCAATGCGTGAAAGTGAAGTCACTCAGTCGTGTCCGACTCTCAGCCTGTCTCTTATACACATCTAGATGTGTATAAGAGACAGCCTTATGACCATTTGCTTGTTGGGGTCATAGAGAGACATGAAGAGCTCAGCATCTTCCCCAATTCTGCACACAAAGTTTCTCACGAAGACATACAGGCTATGGGTAGGGGATGNGTGTCCGACTCTCAGCGACCCCATGGACTGCAGCCTACCAGGCTCCTCCGCCCATGGGATTTTCCAGGCAAGAGTACTGGAGTGGGGTGCCATTGCCTTCTCCCAACCATTATGCCTATTGTCTTATAATTAATTTTTAAATTACATATTATTGCTATTTTGCAAACTTAACACTATTAAATTTTTCTCCCCACCAAAAAAAAAAAAACAAAAAAGAGGTGCCTTAGGGTAAGATTTTATCGAGAGTTTTCATTACCATGCTTCTCATGCTAGAAACATATGTCTCGATATATAATTTTGGAATGAATGGCACCTTCTGAAAATGAAATTTATCCCAATTTTATGTTTGATGATGAAAAATAAATGTTTGAAGAGCATTCAAGCAAAATGTTCTCAAAAGCTCTTGAGTTATGATTTCATTAAGTGCATATACTTTCAAAAAACTATCAAATGCATGACATTCAATTATCTTCATCACTCAGCGTGTCCAACTCTTCACAAAGATCCCATGAATGGTAACCTGCCAGGCTCCTCTGTCCATGGAGTTCTCCAGGCAAGAATGCTGGAATGGGTTGCCATTCCCTTCTCCATGGGATCTTCCCAACCCAGGGATCGAATCTGGGTTTCCTGCTTTGCAGGCAGATTCTTTACCTTCTGAGCCAAAATGTGACATTCATTTAGGTACATGAAAATGCAAAAGCTTATTGATCAATGAGCTTCTGTATTTTATATAACATAAAATATATCATCTCTAAGAACATATGTATTCTACCAAAATGCTATTTTATTATATTGTCTGATTTATAAATCCTTTAATTTAGGAATCATTTTTAATATTTTGGGGGAATTACTTTGAAATTTTATCATTTGAAACTTAGGTTTTATGAAAAGTAAGGAAAAATACCAAATGTTAAGAATTTTCATTGCTCAATAGTATTAAAATCAACTTTAGTTGTAATTAAAATTTTACAGTTATAGTTTTGTTTTAATCAGATATTAAATGTTAATCTTCTCATGTATTGAAATTTCCTGAAAATTTTAATACTTATCACTTGGGAATCTTATAAAAATTGTAATAATAAAATTGAAAATAATCATTCACAATTGGGAATGAGTATTAGATGAATAAATTGGCAATGAGACAGAGATGGGAATAAGAGAAGTTGCTGTCCTTGAAGAATTGCCCTGAATCAATATCTCCCACATGGTATTAATAGTATGTAATAAAGCTTTCTCCTAAAATACTCTGTTGGTGATAATTTCTTAAATCTCATTTGTACGACAGAGAAATCTGGATGAACATAAAATGAGAAGAAATGCCAGCTCTATTTATAATCAGTTGGGAAAAGAACACAGGTTGAAAATTTTTGTAATAATTTCTAATGACAACTACAGTTTCCTTAAAAAGTGTTTAACTATATCAGTATATTTTGATTAGAGAAAAGCAGGGGGAAGGAAACTAAAAGACAAATGATATAGAATTTTGCAGTTCTCAGTCTTGTTCATGTATTAGAATCACCTGTGTGTGTGTCAGTTTCCTCTCTGTTTCAGTGTTTTCAAATAAAGAAGAGTAAAATGACTTTGGTCTCAAGAATAATTTTATCATTTTTATAAATGTCATTTTTTTCTTAATATACAAAAAAAATAGATGTAAAAGCTTATGTAAGCACACACAAAGGAGTATGGATATTTATCTCTAAAGAGTTTGTTGATCTTATTGGGAAAATGAGATCTTCCTTTTCAGGCAGGTAGTTTCTTATCTGATATTTTAGCTCAATCAATTGTAATTAAATTGAGACTAATTAAAATGGGAAATCAAAAACAAATGAATTGACAAGGTGAATCATTCCCTTAAGACTAAAAAGAAATTTAAAATTAAAAGTAATTTTCTCAGGCGAAGAGAAAATTATCATCATTATAGGTCAAATACCTAAGGCATTGTGAAGTAGTTTTATTGTAAGAAATAATGAACAGGTGGCCCCACATTATTAAGATTGCAAAGGAAAATAGTTGGCCAAGAAATTAATTTTAGCTTTTTGTTCCTATAATTATGACTACCATACTTATTTATTAGACAATAACTGTAGCGATGTGCCTAAGGTATCAGCAAAATCAGAGCTGGTATTGTATCATTGCAATTGTAAATCATAATTTTAGTTTACAGATTTTATGTGTCTGTATTAGTCATTTAAGGCAAGTATGAAACATATATTTTTTGTATGTTTGTTTTACACTGTCCTCAAAATTGGATATGTAAGGTTCTGAGTTTTGGTTCCCTAACATGTTGAAAATAGCATGCGCATGTGTGTGTGCACGTATTTGTGTGTGTTAGTCACTCAGTCATGTCTGATTCTTTGCGAATGCATGGACTATAGCCTGCCAGGCTCCTCTGTCTACAGAATTCTTCAGACAAGAATACTGGAGTGGGTTGGCATTCCCGTCTCCAAAGGATCCTAAAAGAGCATACGGGTTTATAAATGAAAAATCAGTTGTAGATGGAGTGATAAAATTTTGCTGCTTTTGTAAGTTGTTGTTTTAGTATCTTATTTAACTATATAGTTTTAAACTAAGCTTTTATTATAAACATATGTGTATTGATAGTCTCTTCCATTATTTATCATACTATACCTAATGAATACTTGAGTTTCTGTTTTATTTGTTTAATGTCACACTTTCTGTTACTGAAGGAAGTAATTTCCCAAAAAATGACGGTGAAGAATTTAGATTCATATAGTTCAGCACACAATCTGAACAGAAATGCGTTGACTAATTTTCTAGGCCAATAGCAATTATATTAACGTTTCCTATTATATTTTAGGCATTACTTCTAGGTTATGTGTTGTTTTGCACTTTTATCCATCAAATTGTGTCATATAGGGTTAACTAAGTTTTAATTTCCCTACAAAATAATATTGGTGGGGCAGATACAGTATAACGTATTCTAAGATCCTCATACATAGGGATTTCCTTCCTTACACTAACTTACAAATAGTGTTTTTTCTTTATAATTGATTTGTAGAAATGCTCTTCTGGCCACAAAAATTACTGAAGAGGAAATGTGAAGACTTTATATCCCTCATCTTTACTTGCTAAGATTAACCAAGTGGTACTGCTAAATTTAATATATAAAGTCATATTGCTCCTATTAATTAATGATTATTTAAAATTTTAGTGATATATATGACCCATCATATGAAACTACAGAGAATAGCATTTCATACCAAACTTTGTGAAATTTTGATTATCTGAGATTTTACCTTTTGTTTCCACAGTTAACATATTTATTTTCCTACCCAAATTATATATAATTAGTAAGTTGATAAAATATAGCCTATATTAACAATTAATTTGTCCTAAGCATTTTACCTTACATATCTGTCCCAATAGCTCAAAAGTAGCAGTGTTCTTATTGACATTTTGAAACTAAGGAAACTAAAACTTATTGACATTGCACTATTAAAGGACATATATTAATAAGAGACTGACTTAGGATTTAAACCTAGAGATGTTTGATTCCATAAACTACAATTATAATCAACTCAATATAGCAGATATTTTCAGGTGTTATGATTTCCTAGAATTGCAGCCTTTCAAATTATTCTGGGTGAAACCATGAACTAAGATCTACCACTTTATTTTAATAAAAACCTTTGATTTTTTTCCCAGACTTATTGAAGCATAAAACATTGTACAAGTTTAAATTGTACAGTGTAACACACATATCTGTTGTGAAATATTTACCCCAATAAGGTTAATTCATCTGTCCTTTACCTCATATAGTCACCATTTTGTTTTTGTTGTTAAAATCATTAAAGCTCTTCTCTCACAGTGACTTTCAAATATACAA
This sequence comes from Oreotragus oreotragus, assembly GCA_006410675.1. NCBI lineage: Eukaryota > Metazoa > Chordata > Mammalia > Artiodactyla > Bovidae > Oreotragus > Oreotragus oreotragus. The sequence continues at coordinate 341,702 of SJYX01012617.1, read as the reverse complement.
TACAGTGTCATTAAATACAACCACCACATTTTACCTTAGATCCTTCAAACTTACTCATCTTATAACTGAACGTTTGTAACCGTTAACTTGGTGTTTTAAGTTTTGTAATAACTTTGTGATTTAATTTTGTTATTTTTCATCAACAATATTTGAATTTTGCCACTTCTGAAATTAAAATCCTTAACAGAATATATGTGAATGTGTGTGAGACAGAAACAGAGAAAGAGAATGCATGTGTTTATGTCTGATTTTTTTGTGCCCAACAGCCATGCTCCTCTTTTGGGAAATCACCCCTTCTCTCCCCTTATATATGTGATCCAAGTGAAACTGAAGCTCTGCTCATTCTTCCTGCATTAGTGAATACATGGCCCAGTATTAATCAATCAGTTTATTCCATAATCTAGCAATAGTGCTGGTTTTGCAGATAAGGACTGGGAACTGTAACTAATACAGAGACACTCATTTCCATGATATTTGATAGTATTAGAGTGAAAGTAATCTCTTTTTTTTTCTTTTGTGATTGCAAGTTTTGTGGATATTTTAAGCTTGATTTGCAATACCAAATAGATAGGGTCTAAGAGGGAATTAAAGTAAGATGCTGAGATATTGAACCTCTGGCTCCAGATATCACTGAAGATAGCTTAAAGTCATCTTAATATTTTCACACACCAATAATTTCCATTGTTTGCCTAATGCATAATCTAGTTTGTCAGACATAGTTTTATTCTATTGCTGATGTGTAATCTACTTTAGTTAGCTTAATCACACAGGAATTCCTTACACATTATTAGGTTTAAGAATTTACAGAATGAAAAAGGAAAAATCTTTGAATCTGCCGGGCAGGAAAAATGATTCTACTTTATCACTGCCCATCCTGTAACCTCACTGATGGCGGGAATTGTTCATTGGAAACCCCACTCTGTAACCATATGCTTCCACTACTCTACTTGGAAGATGGCCTCTTCCCAGAGGAATGTTATCTCACATTGCTCAATTCTGTCTTCACATCTACATGGAGCATCTACATGGAAGAACACATCCTGTGTGTCTCTTAGCTTTGAGAAAATATTGGAAATGTTTTCCTTTCCTTTCTTTCTAGGCTTTGCGGCACAACTAAGGAAAATGCTGGAGCAGGTTCTGAGTCAAGCAATATACAGTACTGGCAAAATTAGCAACTGAAAGGATCCTATAGCCGAAAGTATGGTTTTGAATCATTTATCTCATAGTTTGACATCCTCACCTCTCCAGCTTACCTTATCAGTTCAATGTGACCCTCTGAGAATGACCGTATTTCAAGTCCAGTTAGTGCTGAGGATCTTAGCATTTAGAATGTTGTTATCCAATTTTCATAACTTATGAAATATTAGACATCAAAAAGACTTTTTAATAATTCATTTGAAACCTCAGTTCATATAAGAAGAAATCAGCTAAAACACAATCCATCATCTTGCCTTAGAACATAGATTACTGGTGACATCATATTGTTTAAAAGAACTCTGAGGGAAACCCATTCTAGATTCCTTCAATACCCTTCTGCTGGTGTGCCAGAATAAAGGCCCCATAATGCCGGGGTCCAGCCTCGGTGGAACCAGGGTGACTCGAAGGTGAGACGGCGTTGGCGAGGAAAAACTTATTTATTTATTAATATAAGATTAGATTAGGAAGAAACAGTGTAGTGGGAAAATTAAGTGGAGCAAAGAGGCTGAATAACTTGGTTCATGGGGACGACCAATAAAATCTCAGGACAAGAGATTTGCACCATCTATGTTGGGCAACCGGTGCCCGCTTGAATATCTAAGGGTGTCCCGCCTTGGGCTCCCTTTCACGTGGGTCTTAGAAGCCAGGACAAGTAAGTATACTTGGTAAGCCGCCTGCTCCAGATGGGAATTCAGCCTGAAATTAGAGTAAAGAGGGGAGAGAGAGAGAAACACACGGGGGAAACCAGTTTAACGACTGGCTCCAGCCTCTATTTGTTCAGAAGGCCTTTTATACTTTTGATTGTACATAGAGATCAATGGGTAATACAAAATTATGTAGCATCAGCAGCCCAGATTCTTATAAAAACCAGGCTTTTCTCTCTACATACCTAATTGTATACACAAGTCTTAGATGATTTACATCATCTTCTGGCCAAAAGGGCCAATTGACATTTTACAGCCTTTTTCCTGATAAGGGTTTGTCAACCAGAAGACTTATTTGTGTTGATCTTCCCAAAGTCTGGTGCCACTCTCAGAAAAGCACTAAATAAAGTTACATTCTTACATAGCAAAGATACAGCAGCTTATAACAAGTAAAAGGAGTACAGTGATTTATAACAAAAGAAAAGTAATTAACTCAAAAGTCTAGTGTTGCTAACATCAAAACTACTATATATCTTTTCCATGTCCTGTATACATTGATTAACATCCTTCCAGGTGGCTAAAAGATAAAGAATATGGAGGCCTGGCAGCAGTCATTGAGTCAACAGTGAAAACCCGTCACCAATATGATTTTTAACTCTTTAGAAAAGGCTCTGTATCTTTAAGATGCTTTTAAGCTTTGTGCCTCTCACGGTTGGGGGGCTGTAAGCATTTCACTAGCTGTAAGAAGTCTGGGGAACCTGTTAGGCAAGCTAGAAAGCTGTCAGATGGGGTTCAACTGAAACATCCCTTTCAAATGCAGAAGACTAAAGCCCTGATTTCACTTTTTCCAGAGAATATCAGAAGCGTGGAAAAGAAGAGTATAAAAGGCCGGCAGATTCTTATTTTTGTGGGGGTGGATGCTCAGGAAATACCAGGGGGAAACCCCTGAAGCTTGATCATGTCCTTGCATATGTCAAGCTTCCTTCCGCATGATCTTGTCATGGGCAGGATTCCTCACACTGGCTCCTGGCACCTTAACAATCCACATTATCAGAGTGCAGTCTGCATTTTTCAACCCCACACAAATTCCCAGAGGAATAGTTTTGTGTCTCTAATGAATATTATAATAGCATCAAAATTGCAGATTATAAACTATATGAGTTGCAAAACATATGACCTATTTATATTTTACACAAAAACTATAAAATCAAAATTTCTCATCATGATATAAAATATAAGCACTCAGAACAAATTGCCAGGCTTTGCCATGGTTAGAGGACAAAGTGCTTTATCATGTAGTTATAGTTCATGACAACCAATGAAGACATATTTGTCCTTCTAGTCCTTAGATATTGATAATTTGGTTCACTACTCTCAGGGCAGATTATATTTGATATATCTGTCTATATCAATGGCCAGTAATCCTTCCTTCAATATGTTTAAACCATGCTCGAATTCCAAGTGTTACTAGATTTGTTCTTGTTTTAGAAACTTTTCCTTCATATTTTCTGTCTGTAATGTCCTGTGTCCAGGAGTCCAATTCAACTCACATATGAGTCCTTTTTGTTATTGAGATCTTAGCTCATATACCACCTCCACATCTAAACTTTCCTTAACCACCCAATCTAACTTGAATTCCTGACTCCAAGAAATAGTTACCCAGCACTATTTAGTTTTCTTTTTGTTTTGTTTTAATCACTCTCTGAAATTATACATTAATGAATGTTTCACTAGAGTATTATCTGCTCCATTACTGGAATACAATGTAATTAAAAGCAGGACCTCATCTTCTTCAACCCTGTGTTAGTACCCAAATTGTATTAACATATTAATAGAATCATGGACAAATATTTATGAGACGGGTGATAGAATGATTTGACAAACTAAAATGAGAACTTCTTGGACAATTTTTTTGAAACGCTTAATTTATTTTTATTTTTTTTAAATCAAAATTATTATTTCTTTAATGTAGGTCAGAGGGACATACCTGGGAAGGAAAACTGAAGGTCAGCCTTAGATAGTCCAAAATTATCTAAGTAAGTTATGAACATTAAACAACAATGACTCAGGAAGGTTATGAACCTTAAATTTTGAAATTTAATTACTTAGCCCTCCAAGTATCTGCCATTAGGTTGTAATTAGAAGCAAAAGGTTGATTAGTGCATATATCCACTTTCAGGAGAATTTCCTATGAGCTTATTTGCCTCCGTTTATAGTATTTTTAAAGAGATTAAATGTAATTTGATCCCGAGTCTATTATCCTACTCATTACATTTTTTTCAAGAATTTATAGAGTACTGTCTCGTTTTGCCTTCATGCCATATATATGAACATAGCTTTATGTCTCATTATAAAATATAATTCTCCCCCAAATAAGCATTACCTCATTGATTACATCTCTATCCTCCAAAATGTTACAAACACAACCAGTTCAAAATAATTCATGTCTAGTCTTTGAATTTTCATAGTGACTAACTATACATCTTAGTGCTTGTTTCCTATTTCTTATCATTTCTTTGTTGTAATTATCTACCCAGCAAGATTTAGCCATCATTATTGTAGTCAAGTTGCACTGACATTTTTTTTCCCAAAAAAATAATGGCTTTTAGGATCCTCAAAACAAGAATATTATGTAAAATATGACTTTTTGTCATTTGTAAATACAAAGCATTATTTAGTAAAGCATAGAACATTATTTAGTTACCTATTTCAGCTATAAGAGAAGATATATATTCTATTTAAAAAGAGAAAAAGTTTCTCTTGTCTTTTCAAGAAATAGAACAAATGTTTCTGAAAACCTTACCATCTTATTAGAACTGATTCAAATGTATTCTTTTTAATGGCTGAGTAATACTCCATTGTGTATACGCTGTCTCTTATACACATCTAGATGTGTATAAGAGACAGTTATTTAGTAAAGCATAGAACATTATTTAGTTACCTATTTCAGCTATAAGAGAAGATATATATTCTATTTAAAAAGAGAAAAAGTTTCTCTTGTCTTTTCAAGAAATAGAACAAATGTTTCTGAAAACCTTAACAGGTTTAAACTGACAAGTAAATGTAGAAGAGATTGTCATATGTGAGTTCATTACAGTGTAATTATTGACATAGTAGTCTCATAAGGAGTAAATAGAAAAATATTTTCTACAGTTTTATTCAATTTTTAGTGCAATGATTCTGATAAGATATGTATATATATATTATTTATATATATAAAACTTATAGAAAAAATCAAATGATTTTTCATGACTGAGATATTATTCAAGAGACTTGGCAATTTAACTGATAAAAATTAATATACTCCATCTTTTTATTAAAAAGGAATGGTAAATAAGCTAAAATTAGCAAAATAAGATGTTTGGCAAACTGGATGATTTATGCTAGTGAATAGGTTCTACTGCTAAAAATAATAAAAATAATAAATTAGACAAACATTTATATAGACATTCCCTGGTGGCTCAACTGGTAAAGAATCTGCCTGCAACACTGGAGACCTAGGTTCAATCCCTGGGTTGGGAAGATCCCCTGGAGAAGGGCTACCCACTCCAGTATTCTGGCTTGGAAAAATCCATGGACTGTATAGTCTATGGGGTTGCAAAGAGTCAGACAGGACTGAGTGATTTTCACTTTCACGTTCACTTACAATTTTAACATGTCATTGATTTTATATGAGTTGTACATTATAAGTTTATTTTATATATTTTGTTTTATTCATCATAGATTGCATAACATGTAACTAGCACACTGTCTTATGACAAACAGAAAGAAACAATAGGTGTGATATCATACAGCAACATCACAATATTGATCATCACATAGGAGTGCTGATTGTTTAATCCATTAAGAAAATCAAGATAAAATTCTTAGATAACTTTATTTTTATATTATTATTAAAATGCAGTTTTTCTTGTGGAACAGATTTTATTTTAAAAATTATGAAATGCTTTCTAGCAGTTAAAGAGAAGATTTTTTACTAAAGGAAATATTCTTTGTTGACTCTGGCCGTGATTTCCTGTCAAATTAACAATAAAAAGCAAAATATTATAATATTCTTTCATGTTGAATTTGAAGCCTATAATGGTGTTTAAATATGTAGTCATTTTGCTCTGTTACTTACAGTGTGACAATTAAGTCGCATAACAATATCATCTTAGCATATATTGCCTGCTTCACTCAACATTCATGATTGATTTATTTTAAAATATTTCCTGTTAGACTCCTCAGTTTAGATTTAGGCCCTTTGAGATACAATAATGAACATGACAGGAGAGTTGTTCTGGCAGCATAGTAGGAAGACAGTCAAATAAGCAATTGTATTAAAATGTAGTCAATATAATATTAAGATTCACTGTATACATATTACACAGAGGTTTACTGGGCAGATTGAAGATTTGGAAATACTGAGGATATTTAAAATGAAACTTAAACTTGTTTGACTAAACCAAAATTAGATGCGTTACACATTCTCAGCACCAGCTGCTTTTGGAAATCGCTTGGGTAGACTGTAAAAAACACTAATGTATGGGTTCTGTCGTTAAGGTTCTTGTTTTATCACTAAAAGTTAAGAACCTAACCATTGTATTGTTCTCTTGGGATGACCCTAATGTGGAAAAAATTTTTTTTTCATTTCATATATGATACAATACATGTTTCAATGTAATTCTCCCAAATCACCCCACCCTCTCCCTCTTCCACAGAATCCAAAAGCCTGTTCTTGGTCATAAAGGCATAAAGGTGGAACCCAAAACAATAGGACTGATGTCCTTGTAATCAAAGGAAAAGACATCAGAAATCTCTCTTTTTCTCTGTGTGCTTGAACATAGAAAAACATACTAGGGAAGCCTAGTGAGAAGGTAGCCTTCAGCAAGCTAAGGAGAGAGAACTCTACATAAAGTAGCCCTGCCAGCATCTTGATCTTGGATTTCCAGCCTCCAGAATTATGAGAAAATAAATTGCTATTTTTTATGGCATTTAGTTTGTGCAGTTTTGTTATAGCAGCTCAAATGGGCTATTATTTTTCTATGTCAAAGAAAATGGTATGTATAAAATTTCAAATCTGAGAAGCAACTCAAAATTTGAAAAAGGGTAAATCTAGAATGGATACCAGAGTCCACCTAATATTTTCATTTAGGAGATTGTCATCAGGAAACAGATGATGGTGACTTTGATTTTAACAATGGAGTGTAAAACATGTTAAGGACTAATAATTAAATTTTTCTGTGCCTCTAGTGAAAAGTGAAGTGAAGTCACTCAGTCATGTCCAACTCTTTGTGACCCCATTGATTATATACAGCCCATGGAATTCTCCAGGTCAGAATACTGGAGAGGGTAGCCTTTCCCTTTTCCAGGCAATCTTCCCAACCCAGGGATTGAGCCCAGGTCTCTCGCATTGCAGGCGGATTCTTTACCAGCTGAGCCACAAGGGAAGCCACTGTGTCTCTAAGTGCTTCACAAAGTACTTTATGTTCATTGAGATAGGAATCAATTATTCCACATTTAAATTTTTTTACAATATCTATCAAAATATTTTGTCATAGAGATATTTAATATATATGTGAGCATTAACTAAAGTTTATAAAATTAAACATTAATTATATATCTTACAGAACCCATCCTTGTTAAGTGATCTGGAAATTTTCCTGCTTTTATTATAATGTTATAGAACACAAAAAGAAGACATAAGGCTTTGTTAATATATTATTAAATAATTAAATCAAAAATTATTTTTAAAAACCTTTGTCTGCAATCAACCAGGAATGTATTAACACCTTGTATAATTAGCAAGATGTTTATCATTATCAACACATAATGGATTTTTAAAAATAGATGTATGTTGAAATGATGATAAATGGAAGCTATTCAATATCGAATGGAAAACTGACCATATAAGACATATAAATATAAAATTTTTCTTTTGCATTGCTAAAATAAAAAGACAAGTACCCAATTTTATGCTAAAACTTAATGTTGCCATGTTCCCTTAACTCTGGCAATCTTTACACCAGAAAAACCATGTAGAAGCATATCTAGAATATAAATGGCATTTTATCTCTGAGTGAAAACAATATCATCTCTGTTACTGATGAGTAGACAGTAGTCACCTTCCTGTAAGAAAAAGAAATCAATACTTATTAATAACTTTCCTCAAAAATACAAAAATGAACTTTGAGTCCCACATTTCTTATTCCACTCCTTGTGTGATCTTTCAAGGGTCAATTAACCTTTTGTGATATGTTTTTTCTTTTTAACTGTAAGATGCAGAAAAATATGCTCACACCTCAGAATCATTATGAGAATGAAATGAAATAATTTGTGTAAAGTATGACACTATAAAATAATATTTCAAATAATTCCTTAAACATATACACATATTTTTATAAGCAAAATTAGTATAAAAGAGGAAAGTACTGTGATTGTAATCTGAGTGATAGAAAAATCATGAGAATACTGAATGTTAAACTTGATAGGAGGTTAGGATTTGAGCAGAGTGATTTTCAGTTCATCTTTTTTTTAGAATTCAGAATTTAACATTTTGATTCTTCACCACAGTGAGAAGAAATGAGCAAATGAAATCTCAGGGGAAACTCCTCTTTGATTCTCTGCTTTAGATCTTTTCTCTGTGTTTGGGATCTATATTGCATATTCTTTCTTTGATCTCTGCCTGAAAAGGCCACTGACAACAGATATAAACTCTGGTATGAAAAGTCCTAGGTGAACAAACGCAAGACAAAAGTTTAAAAGTGAGTGTAATAAGCATGTTTTGTAGATACAATAGAACTATAATCAATTCAACTAGCATATTTTAAGCCCAAGTATTAATAATGAGTCTACATACATACCCATCCTTTCTCTCCCATACATTAGTCTTATAACAGTTTCATAATTATACAAAAATGTTACTTCAGTGTTAGAAGTAGGATGTAAATAAAGAAAAAACCTAATAAAGACTATTAGAAATACCCACATTTTTAAAAGTCTTCAAATATATTGTGGAAAAAGTAAACAATCGTTTAAAATGGGTCAAAATTGCAGACGAATTCCATAGAAAATGGTGAAAATATCCAACTGATATATAAAAATCTTTGCTGTGCTCAGCTGTGTCGACTCCATGGACTGTATCATCAGGGATATATGAAAAGAACATTTATTAAGTTACTAGTCATGGTAAAGCTAATCAAAAAGTGAAAAATTATTGTCAATGCATAGATTGTAAAAAAAAAAAAAACAACAGTGTAGCTATATCTAGTGCTTATTAAAGAAGAGTATATGGGAACTCTAAAACAAGACCAGGAGCTGACTGTGGCTCAGATCATGAACTCCTTATTAAATTCACACTTAAATTGAAGAAAGTAGGGAAAACCTCTAGACCATTCAGTATGACCTAAATCAAATCTCTTATGATTACAGTGGAAGTGAGATATAGATTTAAGGGCCTAGATTTGATAGATAGAGTGTTTGATGAACTATGGAATGAGGTTCGTGACATTGTACAGGACACAGAGATCAAGACAATCCACATGGAAAAGAAATGCAAAAAAGCAAAATGGCTGTCTGGGGGGGGCTTACAAATAGCTGTGAAAAGAAGAGGGTGAAAAACAAAGAAGAAAAGGAAAGATATAAGCATCTGAATGCAGAGTTCCGAAGAATAGCAAGAAGAGATAAGAAAGCCTTCTTCAGCAATCAATGCAAAGAAATAGAGGAAAAGAACAGAATGGGAAAGACTAGAGATCTCTTCAAGAAAATTAGAGATATTAAGGGAATATTTCATGCAAAGATGGGCTCGATGAATGACAGAAATGGTATGGACCTAACAGAAGCAGAAGATATTAAGAAAAGATGGCAAGAATACCCAGAAGAACTGTACAAAAAGGATCTTCATGACCTGGATAATCACGATGGTATGATAACTCATCTAGAGACAGACATCTTGGAATGTGAAGTCAAGTGGGCCTTAGAAAGCATCACTATGAACAAAGCTAGTGGAGGTGATGGAATTCCAGTAGAGCTATTTCAAATCCTGAAAGACTATGCTGGGAAAGTGCCACATTCTATATGCCAGCAAATTTGGTAAACTCAACAGTGGCCACAGGACTGGAAAAGGTGAGTTTTCATTCCAATCCCAAAGAAAGGCAATGCCAAAGAATGCTCAAACTACCACACAATTGCCCTCATCTCACATGCTAGGAAAGTAATGCTCAAAATTCTCCAAGCCAGGCTTCAGCAATACGTGAACC
>SJYX01012617.1:303998-329473 GCA_006410675.1 Oreotragus oreotragus | reverse complement strand
TCTTCTCCAACACCACAGTTCAAAAGCATCAATTCTTCAGTGCTCAACCTTCTTCATAGTCCAATTCTCACATCCATACATGACTACTGGAAAAACATTAGCCTTGACTAGACGGACCTTAGTTGGCAAAGTAATGTCTCTGCTTTTGAATATGTTATCTAGGTTGGTCATAACTTTTCTTCCAAGGAGTAAGCGTCTTTTAATTTCATGGCTGCAGTCACCATCTGCAGTGATTTTGGAGCCCAAAACAATAAAGTCTAACACTGTTTCCACTGTTTGTCCATCTATTTCCCATGAAGTGATCAGACCGGATGCCATGATTTTCATTTTCTGAATGTTGAGCTTTAAGCCAACTTTTTCGCTCTCCTCCTTCACTTTCATCAAGAGGCTTTTTAGTTCCTCTTCACCTTTTACCATAATGGTGGTGTCATCTGTATATCTGAGGTTATTGATATTTCTCCCAGAAATCTTGATTCCAGCTTGTGCTTCTTCCAACCCAGCATTTCTCATGATGTACTCTGCATAGAAGTTAAATAAGCAAGGTGACAATATACAGCCTTGACGTACTCCTTTTCCTATCTGGAACCAGTCTGTTGTTCCATGTCCAGTTCTTTAAACACATGTAAAGGAAAGGAAAATGTTTATGACATCTCATTGATTTACATACTCAATTTCAATATTTTGCGCTTACATATATTGAGCATCAATTACTGTGAAATATATAAAAACCAAATTAGAAAAAGGCCAAATTCCAACAGAAATTGTTAAAAACCTTGAACAACTGTTTCATAGAACAAGAACCACATATGTTCAAAAAGCATATGAACAAATATTTAGTTTTAATAGTAATAGACACATGTACATTTAAATTAGGAGTACATGTACAATGCATTGATATGAAGAGTTGCATTGTTCTCAATGGCATATAGGTAAAAAGCTTGTCTATAGGAGAAGGAAAGAAGTGAATGGTGGTATATACATATTGACAGATGTCCAAATATGTTTGGCCCTTGAATAACATGATTAGGAATACACAAGCCATCTTAAATGCAGATTTTTCAATAGTATTTAAATACTATAATATTGCACTGTCTGCAGTTGGTTGAAATATGGAATTCATATAAACAAAAAATACCCAACAGAAGGCATTTCAACAAATCTTTAATAAAGAATGACAGAATAATTTACCATTAACTATTGCTATCTAATCTTACAGAACATGGACTGCATTCCTGTACTTTTGTTGTTGTGTTTCCTGTTACCGAAATAATCTAAAGTGCTCAACGGATGAGTGCTCTGTGTCAAGTGAAATGATTGGGTATAAGTGTCAGGTAAATCATACGAAACCAGACCAACTCTGAACCAGCTCTTGTTGCCTTATTTGGTTATTCTTAATGCCTGGTGGGCTGCCGTCTATGGGGTCACACAGAGTCGGACACGACTGAAGCAACTTAGCAATGTCCTGGCATATGCAGTTGTTTTAACAATTGCCAATTTCACTTCCTACTCTGTTTTTTTTTCCTTCCCCTCCTAAGACACAAGCTTACAGAGAACTGTCTCAGCATAGGTATCAACAAGTGAATGAAAAATTACCCATGCGGCACTGTTGGGATTTTATTGACTTAATACTGTATGCATATTTCTTCCATCTGAACATAATACAAGAGAAAAATAGATAATATATGGTATATTAGTGTCATTCAAGCATCAGAGAAAAATCCTTAAAAAGCAGAAGATCTTTTGCAAATGATGCTAGAAGTTTGCATAAAGCTGACTAGCTTCTACAGAAGCCTATCACCTATCCCCTGAACAAAGAGTCTGGGACTAAAGAGTGCATTTTAAAATTAATTTACCTTCTAAATGCACAAAAGATGAGCCAGAACAGGAAGAATCAGACTGTAGTCTGACGTTGTGAGGCATGTACTGCTTAGTCAGATTATTCTTTTATTCCTGAAGCACAGGAGGAAGTGGGAAGAAAAAAGCACTAGCAAGTGGGCGTATAAAATAAAATAAGAAACAAGGCATGTTTGTTCTTCTGCTTCTGCTCTGCTTCTGTTCATGCCTCAGTGAAACTCCACAGAGATAATGCTAGGTTCTTTCCAATAAAAACAGAAAATGGTTCTACCATGCAGAGAACGGTGAAAGGGACTGAAAGATTTTCCTATAATAATCTCCAGACTGAAAAGAGAAAGCTCAATTGGAAATTCTGTTCTTTTTATCATAAACCTGTGAGGAAAAGAAATGTAATATTCTGCTTCATAATTATATAATCATCTGCTTTAAGAGTCTGGGTGTTAAGAATGCTTAATTTGAATAGACTGTGGCTCCGAGAGTTTAGGGAAGACTGGGATAAGCTCAACTGCTGGTAGTGCCATTGGTGTCTGAAGTCTTTCGGTTGACTGGCTTGGAGGCTTAGAGAAAATAGAGAGCTTATGACACATGAGTTTGCTTTCACAAAGTGCTAAGGATATATTTTCAGCACAGCAAACTAGGAGCCATTGAGTTGGCAGTTATTCAGTGAAAATAATTTCTTGACTGTGTCCAGATTCTTATAGGAAACTAGAGGATGCAATGCTGCCAGATTGTGGGAAGCATTTTATTAGGGATCATCAAAAGAGCTGTTTCCAAATTGTTGCTGTTGTTGTTGTTTAGTGACTAAATAATGTCCAACTCTTTTGTCAACCCATGGACTATAGCCTGCTAGGCTTTTCTGACCATGGGATTTTTCAGGCAAGAATATTTCAGTGGGTTGCCATTTCTTTCTCCAGGGGATCTTCCTTACCCAGGGATTGAACCTGCATCTCTTGCATTGGCAGGTGACTTCTTTATTTCTAAGCCACCAGAGAAGCCCCTATTTCCAAATATATCACCCTAAGAAACATCAGACTACTTGATATGTTCACAAAAGTATATTTATAAGCCAAGCTTCCTTACCTAATATTCAGGTTTAGTGCACAGTTTCTTTCCTGGAGCTATGTTATACTCTGTATCCTGTGTATACAGGATCTAATACATGAGCAATAAGATTGCATCTAGGTAATCATGCACTGCCTACAGAATGGTTGCCAGTTCAAATTCTAGGACAGGGAAGGAAACAGTAGATAAATCTCAACAGAATCAGCCACAAGCCCTACTATTTAGCCTAGAAATGTTCTTCTTTGGTTGTGGTTGAATGGCTTGTGTTGTTCAGTCCTTCCATCATGTCCATGTCTGATCCCATGGTCTGCAACACTCCAGGTCTCCCTGTCCCTCACTATCTCATAGAGTTTGCTCAAACATATGTCCTGTGAATCAAAGATTCCATACAATCATCTCATCCTCTTTCATTCACTTCTCCTGCCTTCAATCTTTCCCAGCCTCAAGGTTTTTTCAGTGAGTTGGCTATTCACATCAGGTGGCCAAAGTATTGGAGCTTCAGTTTCAGGATCAGTCTTTCCAATGAATAATCAGAGTTGATTTTCTGCAGTATTGACTGGTTTGATATCCTTGCTGCCCAACAGACTCTCAATTCTAGTATCACCCAAAAAAATGTTTGGCACAAAATAGTTAATAATTGTGTTTAAGTACTCATGCACAGATACTTCTTAAATGTCTCTATGCCTGGAAACAGCCTGTAGCTTTTAAAAGTGTTATGGATTCTTATGTCTTTCAAGTCAAGGATATAATGTACTGTTCAATAGCATTGACTTCACTGTGCTAAACCATATTCTCAGTTTTTGTTTGTTTGTTTTGTGTTCTCTGCCTCAGGACGCTGAGCCCTGTGGAATGATCACATGACCTCCCTTAAATGAATAATTTTGTTTGATCAACATTATGTTTAGGCAATTAAAGGACAGGAAAGGAATTAGACCAAGATATTGCTTCCCTTCTCTCTTTTGTGTTTATTTGAAACAGTGACTGGATGCCTCATTGACTTCTGCTTCCTCTATTGGACCCTCCTGGTTTACCAGTAAATCTTTGCAGAGAAAGAATATCTAAAAAAGAGAAAACCATGAACATATTACTTCAACTCCTCATCTTTAATGTTACGTGATCCAGTAATTTAAAGAGTTGAGGGGTGTTGCATCATTGCATCATTAATTAAAATAGCATGAACTCAGCCCTCAAAGTCACAAGTTATTTGCAAGCAAGCATCATTGAAATTACCATAGTACTTACTTCTGATTCAGCAAAGCTTTAAAAAAAATGCCTAAGGGCCTGTGAGGAGTTCCAAAAGATTAGTCAATGAATATTAAAATATGTGGATTTCAATTTTGGATGGTAGGACCAGAAGTGAAGTTTTAGTGGATTAAAGCTGAAGTGACTCAGGAGATCATTCTGTACTCTGGTTATCCACTATGGTGCAATAACTGAAAAATAATTGTTTTCTTACTTATGATTTTATGGGTCAGAAATTTGGGAAGGGCTAAGCTGGATGGATCATCTGTTCTATACGGTGCCAATGAAGGTCATCTGACAGTACTCATTGGTGAATGTCTGGTCTGGAATGTTCAAGATGAGTTCACTTGTATGCCAATTGACTTGGCAAGAATAACAGGAAGGATACACTTACCTGAGGTGGTCAACTGGAATATCTATTCATGACTCTTGCAACATAGTGGCTGAAAAAGATTGGAGTTTTAATATGGTGGCTAAGGGCTTCATAATGAATATTCTCAATGAGTGAAACAAAAGTTAGTTAGCCTTGTAGATTCTATCCTCATAAGTTACATAATGTTACTTTTTCTGTGTTCCACTAGACACATCATTCGCAAATCTTCCTAGGTTCAAAGAAGGGACCATAAATCTCCCAATATTGAGAGGAGTGTCAAAGCATCTGAACACATGTCTTAAAATCACCACCCTATAAAAATGGTAGTAGGAAGTCTATCCTTTTGGCAGAAGTTTGAACAATACATCTAATTTTCCACATATCTTTGAAAGAAAGATATTATCAACTCATAGTGGCTAATTGCTTCAATGGAATAACCTGAGGAAATCACATTATATTCTTCCTACCATGAAACAAGTAACACTTTTTTTCTTTATTGAGATAGACATATGTCCAGGTATGGACTTTGCTTTCTTTGTTCAAAGTGTTTCTATAAGCACCATTTCTTACCTAATAACTTCGACACCATGCTATCTTTCACAACACAGTTTTCCAACTTTATGACAATGAAGTAAATAAGTGAAGTCACTCAGTTGTCTCAAACTCTTTGCGACCCTATGGACTATAGCCTGCCAGGCCCCTCCATACATTGGGTTTTCCAGACAAGAATACTGGAGCGGGTTGCATTTCCTTCTCCAGGGGCTTCCTGGCTTCCTGTAATGCAGGAGACCCTGGGATTGAACCAAGGTCTCCTGTATTACAGACCGACTCCTTAACGTCTGAGCCACTAGGGAAGTCATAGTTAGAAAAGTGGGACTGTGAGATTATGCTTATGGATCTTGACATGTTTTCCCTGATTCCAAAGTGTCCAGGCCAAAAGAAACATGGACTGTCTTACTAAGGACTCAGCTCCAATGTCAGCAAAGAGAAAAGCTGCCTCCCTCCAGGAGATAATGTCCTAATATAAGACATACACCACATGTCATTCCACAAGATATGAGCCTTGGTTTAAACCAGTGGATATCTCTCCAAGAGCCAAGATATAAGGGCCAAGAACCTGTTATAAAAGGGCAAATGTGGCTTTCCTCACCATTAGACCTAATAACTCATCAATGATTGAGCCTCTGTGATTTTGGTGGTTCTAAGGCCCAAGGAGTAAGTAATGTTACCAGAACAGTCATAATTGTAACGTATTAGAAACTGAGGCAGCTCCATTTAAGATGGGCTTCCCTGGTTACTCAGTGGGTAAAGAATCTGCCTGCAATGCAGAAAACCTGGATTCTGTTTGGAAGATCCCCTGGAGGTTACCTATGCCTCTAAACCAAAAGACAGAGATTATACTCTCTAAGGTCATTGATTGTGACAGATTCTTGGCCCTTATATCTTGGCTCTGGAAGTCAGGGAAAGTATATCAACATCCATCAGCATAATCCCACTGCCCTGTGGTTTAGGTTGTAGTAATATATCAATGCTAACTTATACTGATGCTTGTATTGTGGTTACATAGGATAATATCCTTGTTTATAGAAAATACAAACCAAAGTATTTCGGGCTGGCAATCTCTTAAGTGTCTCAGGAGAAAAAGGTCTTTGTACTGTACTTATCTTTTCCGTAAGTTAATGATTGCTTCACATTTAAATAAGGATTTTAATTACATTAAAAATCCAAAAGATGTAAAAAATGATTAATTTGGTAGAAATTCTATGGTATGATTTCGTTACACTGACTTCATTTCAAAGTGATGCAGAACAGAATGACTTTCACCTGTGTAAGGAGACAAACTACGGATAATTTTGCTGAGATGTTTGGGAGGAAATAGGAACTGGGATAGGGGAATTTGTAGTAATCTATAAAGAAAGACAAATTCCAGAGTTTGTTTTATTCAGTTAAGCAACTTAAAATCTGGCTTTACCATCCTATACTTTCTACTACTTGTAATTCCCCAAATCTTTCAGTATTTTCTGTTTGTAATTTTTATGCATATCTGAAATAAACTAGTATAATGAATTTATATACAGTGTTATTTTAAGGAGATGCTCTATGCGTTTGAAACATTTAAAAAGTGACTTTTAAATACAAGTTATGAAAGATGGTTCATAAATTAAAGTTATTATAATTAATATTTTATATTCATATTTTTACATGTCAGTGAGAATAATAGTACTTAACATTTTGACATCTGATTGTATTATCTCATAGTTGTTCAATTTGTAATTTTTTCAATATAATTAAGGGTAATTTTATTTTTGAAAAGCAATTTTCACTTGCAAATGGAAGTAAAGAGAAAAATATGACAACATGAAGAAATTTGCTTAACAATCTGTCACTAAAGCAAGCATTTATCCTTTATGCTATAATATATATTTGTATAATTTTGTCTTAAAGAGCATTTGACAACCTAAATATAAGGCAAAACCAGTGATTCATTGCTTCCATTGTATTTAAATTAGGATTTCTAACAATCTTTCCAGAAAAGAGTAAAGAGCAGGAAAATATATCAATTAAAAGAATTGGATATGTGGCACATACATGTAAATGGAGTAAGAAAAAAACAACCATCAATTTTGTTCCTGAAAAAGCTTTGAGTTTCAGCTCTGACTTCCTATCCCTACTATAGGCATGACTTGGATAAAGATGATCATGATCTCAGCTAAGCCTTTCAGCATTCTAAACTGGGGCAACTGCATAATATACAGGATGCCCTTTCCATATGATCACATGTAAATTTGCTAATAAAAGCATTGCTGAACTTACTTATGGAGGTTCCCCAAAAAATCAAGCTTCTAGGAGAACTGAATTAAAGTGCTAGTAGAGTGGTTCTCCGGGGAAGGCAATGGCACCCCACCCCAGTACTCTTGCCTGGAAAATTCAATGGACGGAGTAGCCTGGTGGGCTGCAGTCCATGGGGTCGCTAACAGTCGGACAGACTGAGCGACTTCACTTTCGCTTTTCTCTTTCATGCATTGGAGAAGGAAATGGCAACCCACTCCAGTATTCTTGCCTGGAGAATCCCAGGGATGGGGGAGCCTGGTGGGCTGCCATCTATGGGGTCACACAGAGTCGGACACGACTGAAGTGACTTAGCAGCAGCAGCAGCAGAGTGGTTCTCAATACTCACTGTAACTCTAAATTGTAGAACAATATTTTTAAATAGCAGTGTTTGGGGGCCACTTTCACAGATTCAGTTTCATATGATCCAAAATAAGACCTACCTAAGAATTATAATTTTTTAAGACACTTTCAGATAAAGCTTAAATTAACAGATTTGCCCAATAGTAATCTAGAGAAAGCAGCAGTCTTTCATTAAAGGCCTTCAGAGAAAGGTAGAGTTCAGTGGGTTTTAGAATATTTTGTTGAAATTTGGTTTCAATAGTAGGATTTGGAGCATTATATAAAATGGAAGATCTGAAAAGGGAGAAGTAAGTAGACACTACATCAATTCAATCAAAGCATTCATTTAATTGTGTGTGTATTTTTCTTCCTTTAAAATAATTCTCCTATTAAATATCTTTTTAAAACACTAATTTAATTCTACATCAAGAGAATCCCAGAGATGTGAAATATTTTGCTAAGATCACAGAGATAATTTAAAGTATTCAGAATAGATTCTGCTGGGAGTTAGTCATGCAGTTTTTTTTTTTTTTTCTTTCAAGCAATTTAATTGTAATGATGTCAATTGTTGATTTTTAAAAATTATATGTTAATAAATCCAAAATATTTAAATATGTAAGGAATAGTTGTTTTAGAATTCTCTGAAAATCAAAGTACAGGTATCTCCTGCTTTTTGAGCATTCTCTTTATACCACTTCACTTTTATGAAAGACCTACATTACTACCTATTTGTCTTAACCTAAAGAAATCCAAAGAGGATTTTTGATTTTATGGGAAAGAAAAAAGACAAAAAGCAAAAATAGTGTTCAACATCTGTTTTGTAGTAGGCCTCTATGATAGAGGAAGCCAACCCTCTGAGGGACAGTGACAATGCCAACCTCCTTCCCCAGGTATCATAGCATCAAGCCACCATAATTTTGAAATATGTGATCATGTGTGCTTTACCTCAGTTTATTTTGTGTATGCATTAGTAAGATGTATCCTAAGGTAACCACATCTTCACTTTAGGCCATTTTGCCTCAAGAAAGATTTCACAGGACTGCTCTAAACGGCAGTCCACTCCAGAATTCTTGCCTGGAGAATCCCAGGGACAGAGGAGCCTGGTGAGCTGTTGTCTATGGGGTAGCACAGAGTCGGACACGACTGAAGCAACTTAACAGCAGCAGCAGCTCTACTTTCAGTTAGTGAGGGAACCCTATATTTGAAAAATGCAGCTTGTAAGACAAACATTATTAATTAAATATAATCTCCACCTAGTGTCAACTTGCTGAAACAGTCATATGATGCATTGATTTTACAAATACTGAAATCACATGAAGTTATCTTTAAAACAGTTTAGTCCATTCTTCTCAAAAGGTAGATGACATTACAAAAGTAGATGCTTTATTTCTCCAGTCACATAGGTATATGGAACTAGAACCACATGCATAGATAAGTAAAAAATATATTTGCTAATGGGAAAAAAATGAGCTTCACAGGTGGCACTAGTAAAGAATCTGCCTGCCAATGCAGGAGACACAGGGATAGTGGCTTTGATCTTTGCATCTGGAAGATGCCGTGGAGTAGGAAATGGCACCCCACTTAAAGACACGACATCCTACTCCAATATTCTTGCCTGGGAAATTCCATGGGCTTAGGATCCTGGCAGGCTACAGTCTATGGGACTGCAAAGAGTCAGATACAACTGAGAACAGTAGAAAAATAACATGGTCCATATTATTTATTAACCCCAGAACTTTTATGAATCATCAACCCACAAAATAATTTACTGTAACATAGTCACTAAGTTTATCTGAGGGTAGCCTGTTCAATAAATTGAGTTATCAGGAAAGAGAGACTCATCCAACTTTTCACTAAATAATACACTGATTTTTAAACAGTATTCTCAACGCATACTCCATATGCAGAATACAAAACAATACAAAAATAAGTATTCAAATATAAGTATGATTAGTGACTGTATGAGTAATTTAAACTTATATATTAAAAGTAATATAATTGAGATACTGTTGTAAAAAAAATAAGCATGTATAAACACAAAGTGTTACATATATATGGGTGGTATAGACTGATAAAATCTTGACCTGAAACCTTTCTCCTGTAGTGAGCTATTTGATGCTCAGCAGAATCCCAGGGATGGGGGAGCCTGGTGGGCTGCAGTCTCGCGGGTCGCACAGAATCAGACACGACTGAAGCGACTTAGCAGCAGCAGCAGCAGCAGCAGCAGCAGCAGCAGCAACCGTTGGAGATAAAACAATGTTGCATTTGAAGACTGGAAAATTTTCCACCTATTGCTAAAGCAGAAACTCCAGTACTTTGGCCACCTCATGAGAAGAGTTGACTCATTGGAAAAGACTCTGATGCTGGGAGGGATTGGGGGCAGGAGGAGAAGGGGACAACAGAGGATGAGATGGCTGGATGGCATCACCAACTCGATGGACATGAGTTTGGGTGAACTCCAGGAGATGGTGATGGACAGGGAGGTCTGGCGTGCTGCAATTCATGGGGTCACAAAGAGTTGGACACTACTGAATGACTGAACTGAACTGATGCAAAATGTGAATTTGAAATAGAGCAAAGTATTCTAGTTAATAATACAAATTTTGCAGCCAGATATTTAGATGAACATCCTGGATCAGCAACTTACTCATTACAATACTTAAATACTCCATTTTACTTCCTAGTCTTTAATTATGTTTTCATCTTAAAATTAGGCATAATAATATCTACCTCAGAGATCAGGGAGGGTTAAACAAATCAGTTACTACGTGTAAAAGGACACAAAACAATGTCTGGAAAATAGCAGTTTCTTGATATTACAGTAACTTAATTTTATTGCAGTAAAATACATTAAAAAAGTATAAAACACATTAGGTGTAAAATTTAACAAGAGTATTAACATTTAGCATTACCCAAGTCAAGAAATATATTGATGCCAACAACACTGAAGACTCTCTTCTCCTTTCCAAAATCAACATTTGTCTTCCTTTTCCCCAAAAAACTGTCCTCTGATGTCTAATACTGTAGATATTGTGCATCTTTCTGTAAATATACATGTGGAAATATGTATTCAGTATGCTTTCCATAGCAGTTAATTTCTTTGCCTTAATATGTTTTTGAGAACCATGTGATTTTCTATAACTTAATTTCCTATTTTTACTTTTATATGGTATTACTTTGCATGAATATAATATATTTACTGTAAAAATATGAATGAAATAATCTATTTTACTCTGTTAGTGATGTTTATTCATGAGCAGAATAAAATTTTCTTTTATTTTAGGTAGTGTTATTTATCAATTTTTTCTTTATAGTTGCTGTTTTTTTGTCTCACTTAAGTCATCTTTCCCTACTTTGGATTCTGAAATTATTTCCCTGAATTCTTTTCTTGAAAATGTTTGCTTAATTTCATATTCATATCTATAGTCCACTTAAAAATAATTTTATTTTTTAGGCAGGAGATAATGTTTATAATTTCTTCATAGATACATAAATACCCAATTGATTGATAGAACATCATTCTTTGAAAAGACTGTCCTTTCCAGATTGGTCTACAATGTCACATGTAGTATAAACCAAATGTTCACATATGTATCAATCTATTTCTGGACTTTTCTCCCTAGTGCATATGTTTATTTGTCTCTTCTTGCACCAAAACCTCATGATATTATTTGCTATAACTTCATAGCATATATTGCAATTTGGTGAAGGAAGTTCTCTGACTTTGTTGGGTTTCAGTATTGTCTTAAATGATCATATTCCTTTACATTGCTATGTATATTGTGAAGTCACCAACCCTTTCTATAAAAAAAAAAATCTGGGATGTATTTTTTGATTTTTAAATTTTTTATATTTATCTGGAGAACATTTTTTTATCAGTATAATATTAAGTTCTGACTCATAGACTTTATAAGTCATCTAATTTTGTTTTTTCAGTGTCTCACAACATTTCTAAGTTTTCTTTGTAAAGAGCTTGCACATCTTTTAGATTTGTTTGCAGGTCTTTTTTTCTGGTTTTATTCAGAAATAATTGGCATATATCACTGTATATGTTTAAGGTGTACAGAAGGGTGATTTGGTTTGCATGTCCTGTGAACTGATTACCATATTAAGTTCAGTCAACATGTACATACACCAATAGATACAATAAGAAAGAAAAGGAAAACAAATTATTATCATAGAAGTCTTAAGATTTAAATCTCTTAAAAAATCCTATATTTTATCTCATAGCAATATTAGCTATAGTTACCATGTAGTTACACTGATGACTCAGACAGTAAATAATATGCCTGCAATGTGGGAGACCTGTGTTCAATCCCTGGGTAGGGAAGATCCCCTGGAGAAGGAAGCAGCTACCCACTCCAGTGTTCTTGCCTGGAGAATTCTATGGATAGAAGCACCTGGTGGGTTACAGTCCATGGAGTCACAAAGAGTCAGACATGACTGAGCAACTAAGGACACTGACTTCTAAATGAAAATTATACCTTTTGACAATCTTTCTCCAATCCCCTCTCCCTTCATCTTCAGCCTTTGATAACTACAAGTTTGTTCTCCTTTTTTAATTCTGTATAGGAGTGAGCTCATACAGTATTGTCTTGCACTGTCTAACCTACTTTACTTTGCATGATGCTTCCGTATTTCACCCATTTTTGTGGCTAAACAATAGTCCATTGTGCATGTGAATATAGACATATATACATACATATGTATGTTCAGTTCAGTTCACTCGCTCAGTCGTGTCCGACTCTTTGCAACCCCATAGACTGCAGCATACCAGGCTTCCCTGTCTATCAGCAACTCCTGGAGCCTGCTGAAACTCATATCCATTGAGTCAGTGGTACCATCCAACCATCTTACCTTCAATCATCCCCTTCTCTTTCTGCCTTCAATCTTTCCCAGCATCAGGGTCTTTTCAAATGAGTCAGTTCTTCCCATCAGGTGGCCAAAGCACTGGAATTTCAGTTTCAGCATCAGTCCTTGCAATAAATATTTCCTTTAGGATTGACTGCTTCGATTTCCTTGCAGTCCAAGGGAANCTGCCTTCAATCTTTCCCAGCATCAGGGTCTTTTCAAATGAGTCAGTTCTTCCCATCAGGTGGCCAAAGCACTGGAATTTCAGTTTCAGCATCAGTCCTTGCAATAAATATTTCCTTTAGGATTGACTGCTTCGATTTCCTTGCAGTCCAAGGGAATCTCAAGAGTCTTCTCCAAGACCACACTTCAAAAGCATCAATTCTTCAATGCTCAGCTTGCTCTATAGCCCAACACACATCCATACATGATTACTAGAAAAACCATAGCTTTGATGAGACAGACTTTGGTCAGCAAAATAATATCTCTGCTTTATAATATGTTGTCTAGGTTGGTCAAGCTTTTCTTCCAAGGAGCAAGCATCTTTTAACTTCATGGCTGCACTCACCATCTGCAGTGATTTTGGAACCCCAAAGATAAAGTCTGTCACTATTTCCATCGTTTCCCCATATATTTGCCATGAAATGATGGGACCAGATGCCATGATCTTAGTTTTTTGAGTGTTGGGTTTTAAGCCAACTTTTTCACTCTTCTCTTTCACTTTCATCAAGAGGAATTTTAGTTTTTCTTCACTTTCTGCCATAAGGTTGGTATCATCTGCGTATCTGAGGTTACTGCTATTTCTCTCATTAGTCTTATTTTCAGCTTGTACTTCATCCAGAACAACATTTCACATGATGTACTTTGCATATAAGTTAAATAAGCAGGATGACAATATATAGCCTTGACATTCTCCTTCCCCATTTTGGAACCAGTCTGTTGTTTCTTGTCTAGTTCTAACTGTTGCTTCTTGACCTGCATACAAATTTCTCAGGAGGCAAGTAAGATGGTCTGATATTCCCATTTCTTGAAGAATTTTCCATATTTTATTATGATACACAGTCAAAGTCTTTGGCATAGTCAATAAAGCAGAAGTATATTCTTTTTCTGGAACTCAGCTTTTATCAATGATCCAACAGATGTTGGCAATTTGATCTTTGGTTCCTCTGCCTTTTCTAAAACCAGCTTGAACATCTGGAGGTTCACAGTTCATGTACTGTTGAAGAATTGGAGAATTCTGAGCATTACTTTGCTAGCGTGTGACATGGGTGCAATTGTGTGGTAGTTTGAACACTCTTTGGCATTGCCTTTCTTTTGGATTAGAAGGAAAACTGACTTTTCCTTCCTGTGGCCACTGCTGAGTTTTCCAAATTTGCTGGTATATTGAGTGCAGCACTTTCACAGCATCATCTTTCAGGATTTGAAATAGCTCAACTGTATTTCCATCAGCTCCACTAGCGATAGCAATGCTTCCTAGGGCCTACTCGACTTCACAGTCCAGGATGTCTGGTTCTAGGTGAGTGACCACACCATTGTGGTTATCTGGATCATGAAAATATTTTTTGTATAATTCTTCTGTGTATTCTTGCCACCTTTTCTTAGTATCTGCAGCTTCTGTTAGGTCCATGTCATTTCTGTCCTTTATTGTGCACATCTTTGCATGAAATGCTCCACTGGTGTCTCTAATTTTCTTGAAGAGATCTCTTGTCTGTCCCATTTTATTCTTTTCCTCTATTTCTTTGCTTTGATCACTGAGGAAGGCTTTCTTATCGCCTTTGCTATTCTTTGGAACTCTGCATTCAAATGGGTATATCTTTCCTTTTCTCTTTTGTCTTTAGCTTCTCTTCTTTCCTCAGGTAGTTGTATAGCCTCCTCAGACAAATATTTTGCCTTTTCACATTTATTTTTCTTGGGGATGGTCTTGATCACTTCCTCCTAGACAATGTCATGAACCTCTATCCATAGTTATTCAGGCACTCTGTCTATCAGATCCAGTCCCTTGAATCCATTTGTCACTTCTACTATATAATCATAAAGGATTTGATTTAGGTCATACCTGAATAATGTGGTATTTTCCCCTAATTTCTTCAATTTAAGTCTGAATTTTGCAATGAGTTCATGATCTGAGCCACAGTCAGCTCCCAGCCTTGTTTTTACTGTCTGTGCAGAGCTTCTCCATCTTTGACTGCAAAGAATATAATCAGTCTCCAAACCAGAATATTGGAGTAGTTAACCTTTCCCTTCTCCAGGGTATCTTCCCAGCCCAGGGATCAAACCCAGGTCTCCCGCATTGCAGGCCAATTCTTTACCAGCTGAGCCACAAGGGAAGCCCACATATGTATGTATAACTTCTGTATCCTTCATCTTTTGATGGACTCTCAGACTCAGGTTGTTACCATATCTTAGACAGTGTCACTATTGCAGATATGAACATAGGATTGTTTCCTTTCGATATATTCCCAGGAGTAGAATTGCTGCATCACACTGTAGTTCTGTTTTTAATTTCTTGAGAATCTTCCATGTGTTTCACATAGTGGCTGTACTAGTTTACTATCCCTACAGCAGTCCAATATGATTTCTTTTTCTCTGTGTCCATGTCATCAATTTTTTATTGTATATATTTATGATAGCCATTCTAATAGATTTGAAATCACATCTCATTGTGATTTTAATATGCATTTCAATGATTACAAGTGATTTTGAATTTCTTTTCATGAACTTGTTGACCTTTTATATATATTCTTTGGAGAAGTTTCTATTCAGGTTCTTTGCTCATTTCTTTATTGAATTATCTGGGATTTGGGGAGTTGTTATTTTTTATTTGCTATTGAATTGTATGAGTTCTTTATATATTTTAAATTAATCCCTTATCAGATAAATGGTTTGCAAATATTTTTCCTCACTTTTTAGATTGTTTATTCCTTTTGTTGACAATTTCTTTTGCTTAACAAAAGCCTTATAGTTTGATGTCGTCCTACTTGTTTACTTTATGTTTTGCTTCTTGTGCTCTGGCATAATATCCAAAAGTCATTACCAAGACCTCTTTCAAGGAGCTTTATTCCTGTTTTCTTCTAGGAGTTTCATAATTTTAAGTTTTACACTTAGGTCTTTGATATGTTTTTATTAATTTTTGTGAGTGGTATAAGAAATGAGTCCAGTTTAATTACATGTGAATATCCAATTACCATAGCACTGCTTATTAAACAGATCATAGTTTCTCTAGTGAGTATTCCTGGCACCCGTATCAAATATTGCTTGACTGTTTATGCTTGTGTTTACCTCTAGATTCTCAATTCTGTTTCACTGGTGCATTTGTCTGTTTTTATGCCAGTACCATACTCTTTTTGATTATTGTAGCTTTAAAACATAGCTTGAAAACAGGAAATATTATGTCTCCTATTTGGATCTTCTTAGTATCTCTTTAGCTGTTCAGTGGTTTTTTGTAGCTCTATATAAATTTTCACAGTAAATTTTCTACTTCTGTAAAAAGTGTCATTAAAGTCTCTATGGGGACAGCCTAAACCTATAGATGACCTTTGATAGTATTGACAATTTACAATATTAATTATTCCAGTTCATGAATAAAAGATACATTTAAATTTAATTTTATCTTCTTTGATTTATTTTATCAATGTCTTGCAGGACTTGAAGCATCCTTAGTTAAATTTATGCCTAAGTATTTGAGTGGTGTCACTCTCTCCAATATTTTTGCTTGTACATTAAATAGTAGGATTTTTGACAATTTTCTAATGCTTTGATTCTACTGATTTTTGTGTATTGAGTTCAGGGACTTTGTTGAATTAATTTATTAACTGTTTATTTGTATAATTTAGTTATAGATTACTTTAACTCTATGATCATGGTTTTTAAAAATAATGATATTTATGTTTCTTATATTTCTTTGCTATCAAACTTTTGATTTCCTTTTTATTCCCCCTTATTGCAATGGCTAAGACTGTGTGTACAAGATTTAATATGGATGAAATTTGTAGATTGCAGAATTGTTATTTGTGCCTGATCCCAGAGGAAAATTGTCAAACTGCTGATAAAATTATGTAATATAGTTGATCTCTTATTATCAGATTAAGAACAATTTATTTAGGTTTGAATATCCTAAGACTTTTTTGAGACAAAAATGGATGTTAAAAATTATCAACTGTGTATGCATATATTGAGATGATAATATTTTTTTAATAATATTAATATGGTAAATACATTGTTTCTTTAGTAAGTTAAATTTGTATTCTGAGATTGAAGTAAAATTGGCTATGACTAGTACCATTTTGTGCATCATTTGATCAGGTTCATTAATATTTTCTCAGGGATATTTCATCTATTTATCTTCAAGAATTCAAATGCTCTTCACAGGTTGTTGAATCAAGCTTATATTGGCCTTATAAAATGAGATTATTAATATCATTCAGCTAAAAATATTTTCTCTTTACATTTTGACTACTTTCAGGTATGGTTTATTTGGAAATATTTTGCCTGATTTCCAGCATATGTTGATTTAGTCTTATTTATCTTTTTGTTATTTATTTCTAGCTTAACTTTATTGTGTATAAAGATCACATCTGTATGTTTTGAAGCATTTATAATTAGATAATTAAGCACCAAAGAATTGATGCTTTTGAACTGTGGTGTTGGAGAAGACTCTTGAGAGTCCCTTGGACTGCAAGGAGATCCAACAAGTCCATTCTAAAGGAGATCAGTGCTGGGTGTTCTTTGGAAGGACTGATGCTAAAGCTGAAACTCCAATACTTTGGCTACCTCATGAAAAGAGTTGACTCATTGGAAAAGACTCTGATGCTGGGAGGGATTGGGGGCAGGAGGAGAAGGGGACGACCAAGGATGAGATGGCTGGATGGCATCACCGGCTCAATGGACATGAGTTTGGATGAACTCCAGGAGTTGGTGATGGACAGGGAGGCCTAGCGTGCTGCAATTCATGGGGTTGCAAAGAGTCGATGGAATTCTTCAGGCCAGAATGCTTGAGTTGGTAGCCATTCTCTTCTCCAGGGAATCTTCCCAACCCAGAAATCAAATCCAGGTCTCCTGCATTGCAGGTGTTAATTTCATAATTACTAAATGTATTTTGATAGTATAAAAAACTGTAGAAAGTTATATTTGGCAGTTTTTCCCTTTGGATGAATTGGTAAAAATAGAATTAGCAAAAGTTAAGTTCAACAAAGTGTTTTATTTTAGGTGAATGGATTCTCAGACCAAACATACTGAGTCTGAAACTATCACAGGTCTAAGACACAGAAATAAGATCTTTCTGAGTCCAGCAAAGTATTAAGGAAGATAGGAAGGAAATTGTAAAAATGAATGCCATTATGAAGATGAGGGAGGAGGTATTTGAGTCCTTGTCAGATATTTAAGATAAAAACAGGGCCATTATTTCTTCTTAAGCTCTGATTTCATCACTTGGAAGACAAGCGGTATGGCTCTAGACTGAGCTTATAGAAATAGACACAAGTTTAAGCACATCATGTGAGTTATTGTTTTTGCAGGGCTTTTTTTTTGTTTGTTTGTTTACTATTCTAGCCTAATCACTGTTGATCATTGCCTTTTCATTTAATCACTCAAGCAATAGATATCATTTCTACCTTTGCTCTCATAATCTAACTTGCCCCCTGTGTGATTTTATGCTGATCAATACTCTCTTTCTATCAACATCAAGGACTTTCTGAAACATTTGACCTGACTCTTAGTCCTAAATCCTCAAATTGAATTATTGATTGCTGTCAGTGTCCCTTTGTCTTTTGGTAGTCACAGAAGAATATGATTTTTCAGCCTCCTATCAGATCATGTTTCAAAATCCCCTTGCACCACCTCTTATCTAAGACAGTCTGCATGCTACAATCACTTTTTAATTAAATCCACACATTTAAGGCATTACAAATAATGCTGAGAAAATTTTAGAAATAAGTTATCTGAAAAAATTGAACAGAGGAAAAAACAAGAAGGATGGAAGAAAAGAAGAAAAAAATGAACAAATTGTGTCATGGTTCCACTTGTATAAGTCTCTGAATCCTACTGTAAGCCTGGTTTCTAATACTGGAAACAACCAGAGTAAGTTTTAATAGCATAGGCCACTCTGCTTCTCCATTCAGTTTCTTTTCCAGGGCTGGATATTTCGCTTGTTCTGGCTTCCAAAATTATTCTGACTCCTGCTCTTTTCAGCTATTCCTTTCCCCTGGAAATGTTCTTTTATTTGGCATTTCAAGATTTCAAAACTATTAAGTGATCTGAAGTTTACTCTTAGGATACATTTATTTCTCCAGACTCTTTTGTGAAATGAGATCACTACAGCCATGTAACTGGATTTGCTTTATCACTCAATCAATACTTCTTTCACAGAAAAATGGCAAGAGGAATCTCAGGGAAAGCAGTGGCTATAAGGGAAAGTGAATTTGAACAGAACTGAGGGCACAAAGGCATATAGGAGAAATTTTTTTAAAGTAACATAAAGAAATGAAGGTTTACAGGATGAGAATTATTACATCTACAAAAATTCCTTGAGTCCCTTTCTTTCTTTTGAAGTCTGCGGTCTTTCTTTAGATCTCTTGCAGCTAATCACCAGTTCTCTCTGACCTGTTTATTCTTTTACTATATTTTGCTGTTTTATTAAAGAGAGCATTGACTCCAATTTCCCTGTCTGTCCTAGTTCCAGATGTGTATAAGAGACAGTTGTTGCATAGCATGGGCGTTAGGTGTGGGAGCTGCAGTAGCTGTGGAGCACAGGCCNTCTGTGGTCTTTCTTTAGATCTCTTGCATCTAATCACCAGTTCTCTCTGACCTGTTTATTCTTTTACTATATTTTGCTGTTTTATTAAAGAGAACATTGACTCCAATTTCCCTGTCTGTCCTAGTTCCCCTTTCCTTTCTAAGTTAATTCTTAAAAATTAACAAAAGCCAGGAATTCAAGTAACTGAAAAGTTCTTGATACAAATTCACTTACATGAGAGTTCCAAATACATGCACTGCCTAATATAATTTGTAAAATGATCCTGATTACTGTGAAGGTTTTGTTGTTGTTGTTGCTAATAAAAGTTTCATTCTAATTCACTAATAAGAAAACATGGATACTGAGAAAGTGACTTACAAAAGTCAAAATGATTGAATGAAGGAGGGGACAGATAGAAATTAAGACTTTTAAATGCAAAATTTTTAACCATCATTAATTTTTCCAAAGAGGGTGATATTGTATTTTCTTCTAAAAATACACACAAAATAAAACTAACAAGTAAAGCCTGATAATGATGGCAGGAAGAAAGTTTCTATGACTTACAAAAGTCAAAATGATTGAATGAAGGAGGGGACAGATAGAAATTAAGACTTTTAAATGCAAAATTTTTAACCATCATTAATTTTTCCAAAGAGGGTGATATTGTATTTTCTTCTAAAAATACACACAAAATAAAACTAACAAGTAAAGCCTGATAATGATGGCAGGAAGAAAGTTTCTTTCTCCTATTAGATCTATTTTATTAAATAGTTTTAAGAATTCACAAGTATAGGCAGTATTTCCTTCAAAAATGCATATTCATAATCTCACTATTTTGGGGGTTTTTTTGCATAAATTATTGACTGTAGCCTCTTCCACAGTTAACTTCAAATGGGTAATTTGTATATATGTATGATTTAGATGAGATTCTTTTAAAGAAGACCAAACATTCTTGAAGACATTCAGCTGAAAGAATAAACCAGACCCAGAAAGACAAGTCTTATATGAGGTATCTAAAATAGTCAAATTTATAAAATCAAAGTCCAGAGTGGTGGTTACCAGAACACAGGAAGGAGGAAGAAATGAGCAGTTATTACTCAACATGGAGATATTTTCAGTTAAGAATAAGCTTTATGGATTTGCTCTACAATATTGTTCCTATAGTCAATAATGGTGTTACGTATACATACAATTTGTTGAGGATAGATCACATGTGCTTATCACAATAAAAATTTAAATATCTGTACATAGATATTTACCATCTATATTTTTATATGTCTTTAAACGTAGCTAACTAAAGGCAAAATGACAAACATAAACAATTTAAAAATCAATAAACATAAAAAATTTATTTTTCTTCACATTTTAATACTATATGAGTTTGGAATTTTGGGGAAATTTGTGTTGAAATATTTTTTTTGTTTGTTTGCTTTGGAGGGTGAAATTATATGGTTATATCAGCACACTAAGTCACTTCAGTTGTGTCCAACTCTGTGTGACCCTATGGACTACAGCCTGCCAGACTCCTTTGTTCATGGGATTCTCAGGCAAGAATATTGAAGTGGGTTTCCATGCCCTCCTCTGGGGGAATCTTCCCTATCAATGGGCTGAACCCATATCTTTTATGTCTACATGTATTGGTAGGTGGATTCTTTACCACTAGTGCCACCTGGGAAGCTCATATAGTTATATACAGTATCAATTTATGTTATTCATTTCTAAGTTAAATTAATAGTTATTTCAAACAAACACCATCTCAATCCTGCATTTTAATTCATTATTTGACATTTTTAAGATCATAAATTTTTGCTATAATTGAGTTTTGCAATCTGTTCTGAAAGTTGGAATAATAGGGTATTTGAAACCAAGAATATTTCAGAATTAAATTAAAATAAGTCCTATGAGAATGCCATCAAAATGTCAAATATTATAATAGTCATAAATGACATATTGGTCTTCTATTAGTTTAACTGGCAACCAACCCTTCCACCTGTCTCTTATACACATCTTTGAGGATAGATCACATGTGCTTATCACAATAAAAATTTAAATATCTGTACATAGATATTTACCATCTATATTTTTATATGTCTTTAAACGTAGCTAACTAAAGGCAAAATGACAAACATAAACAATTTAAAAATCAATAAACATAAAAAATTTATTTTTCTTCACATTTTAATACTATATGAGTTTGGAATTTTGGGGAAATTTGTGTTGAAATATTTTTTTTGTTTGTTTGCTTTGGAGGGTGAAATTATATGGTTATATCAGCACACTAAGTCACTTCAGTTGTGTCCAACTCTGTGTGACCCTATGGACTACAGCCTGCCAGACTCCTTTGTTCATGGGATTCTCAGGCAAGAATATTGAAGTGGGTTTCCATGCCCTCCTCTGGGGGAATCTTCCCTATCAATGGGCTGAACCCATATCTTTTATGTCTACATGTATTGGTAGGTGGATTCTTTACCACTAGTGCCACCTGGGAAGCTCATATAGTTATATACAGTATCAATTTATGTTATTCATTTCTAAGTTAAATTAATAGTTATTTCAAACAAACACCATCTCAATCCTGCATTTTAATTCATTATTTGACATTTTTAAGATCATAAATTTTTGGTATAATTGAGTTTTGCAATCTGTTCTGAAAGTTGGAATAATAGGGTATTTGAAACCAAGAATATTTCAGAATTAAATTAAAATAAGTCCTATGAGAATGCCATCAAAATGTCAAATATTATAATAGTCATAAATGACATATTGGTCTTCTATTAGTTTAACTGGCTTTACTTACGTAGCAGCTGAAAAAAAATTTTTTCTGTATGTTCATTAATTAGTCATTTATATTTAAAGATCATTTAAAATTATATTCATATGTATGAATTTTTAATATTTTAAGTTTATTATTATAGAGAAACTTTTTGTATTATATTAAATTGAAGCTAGAAATATATTCCTACAATTGAATATAGCATTGTACATTTCTTCATTTTTATAAAGTAATCACATAAATGTCCTGAAAAAAAACACATTTATTCTAATTTAGAAGGGAAGTTCAGAAGGGAGGGGACACATGTATGTATACCTGTGGCCAATTCATGTTAATGTATGGCAAAACCCACCATAATATTGTAAATAATTAACCTCCAATTAAAATAAAATAAATATTTCTTTTAGAAAGGTAGACACCTACATATATTCCTGAACATTCTTTTAATGATAAAATCTTGATTGTTATAGAAAAGTCCAATCATTTTTAATGAATTGTCTATACAAGTTAGCAAATATGTAATCACATGTTACCAAGTAATATTTGATATATAGGATACAAACAAATGTTGCTGGAAACTTTTTAAATCTTATTTTTTTTAAATCTTAGTTTAACTAGATACAACAATGATATCTCACTTTATACTTCCCCCTCAATACAAGGCATGCTTTGCCTTTTCTGTTTCTAATATTTATAAGCATTTTCTTTCCAGCACGACTTCAGAAAATAAATTTAATTGCAGGTTTGATGGTATATTTTTATAGGATTTTATATTTTTTTTAAGTAATTTTAAGTTCACAGAAAATTTGTGGGATGGTAGAGAGATTTCCTATGTACCTCCTAACCCAACACATGCATAGTCTTCTGTATTATCAGCATCACTCACCAGAGTGGAAGCTATAACTGATAAAGCTACGTTGATACATCGTGTATGTGTGTGTTAGTCACTCAGTCATATCCAACTCTTTGCGACCCTATGGACTGCAGACTGCCAGACTCCTCTGCCCATGGAATTCTTTTTTTTTTTTTTCCCCCCACTGAAGCATGAAATCACCTTTTATTGAGAAGCTAAAAATGTATCAAATGCACATAGCAATGGCTAATCTAAATACTATCTCCTATCCAATGTATCACCATCCTCCAAATCTAGAGCATATGCAGGCATAAACTGTATTAATCACGGTTAAGTGTGAAACCTTGCTTCCAAACATTGCTATTAATTCTTAGAAGATATATGCTAGAACCATAGGAGTAATTGGTGGGCAAGTGGCTGAGGAATACAAGTTAGAAAATAAAGCTTTGAGTGCTCAAAGTGCTTCTCTAGAAACTGTTGTATTCCCCATGGTATTAAGGAATGCCCATGGAATTCTATAGACAAGAATACTGGAATGGGAAGCCATTCCTTTCTCCAGGGGATCTTCCCAACCCACTATTGAACCTGAGTCTCCTCCATTGCCCACAGATTCTTTACTGTCTGAGCCATCAGAGAAGCCTTCTGATACATCATAATCACCCAAAACCATAGTCAACCTTAGAGTTCACTCTACATACTGTACAATTCTGTGTATGTTTGACTCTTTGCAACCTCATGGAAACAGTAGCCCACCAGACTCCTCTGTACATGGATTTTTTCCAAGCAAGAATACTGTAACAAGTTGCCATTTCCTACTCCAGATCTTTCCAACCTGGAAATAGAACCTGCATATCTTGCACTCTTGCACTGGCAAGTGGATTCTTTACCACTGCACCATCTGGGAAGTCTATACATGTCTACAGGTTTGGACAAATGTATAATGAAATGTATTCTTAATTATGGTATCACACAGAATGTATTCACTACCCTAAAAGTCTTCTGTGCTTTGTGTATTCATCCCTCTCTTCACTCAGCCCCTAGCAACTACTGATCTTTTTACCTTCTCCATAGTTATGCCTTTTCCAGAGTGTCAAATGGTTGTACCAGATACGTCTTTTGAAAATATTGTCTCCCAATCTTTAGCTAGTGAAATCTAGTTTAGCAATTATTTATTTTATGACAATTCACCTTGGTGTTGTATCTGAAGTACAATTGCCAAATTCAAGGTCATCCAGGATTTCTTCTATGTTATCTTCTCCAAGTTTTATAGTTTTGCTTTTTGCTGGGAAATCTCTGATCATTTTGAGTTAATTTTTGTGATGGGTACTAATATAAATTGCGAAAACTCAACATTCAAAAAACTAAAATCATGGCATTTAGTCCCATCACTTCATGGTGAAAAGATGGGGAAACAGTCACAGACTTTATTTTCTTGGGCTCCAAAATCTCTGCAGATGGTGACTGCAACCATGAAACTGAAAGACTCTTTCATATAGGTACCACAGCTGTGGTACATATACACAATGGAATATTACTCAGCCATTAAAAAGAATACATTTGAATCAGTTCTAATGAGGTGGATGAAACTGGAGCCTATTTTACAGAGCGAAGTAAGCCAGAAAGAAGAATACCAATACAGTATAGCGATGGCACCCCACTCCAGTACTCTTGCCCAGAAAATCCATGGATTGGCTGCAGTCCATGGGGTCGTGAAGAGTTGGACATGACTGAGCAACTTCACTTTGACTTTTTACTCTCATGCATTGGAGAAGGAAATGGCAACCCACTCCAGTGTTCTTGCCTGGAGAATCCCAGGGACGGGGGAGCCTGGTGGGCTGCCGTCTACGGGGTCACACAGAGTCGGACACGACTGAAGTGACTTAGCAGCAGCAGCAGCAGCAACACATATAAATGGAATTTAGAAAAATGGTAATGATAATCCTGTATGCGAGAGAGCCAAAGAGACACAGATGTATAGAACAGTCTTTTGAACTCTGTGGGAGAAGGAGAGAGTGGGATGATTTGGGAGAATGGCATTGAAACATGTATAATATTATATAAGAAACAAATGGCCAGCCCAGGTTTGATGCAGGATATAGGATGCTTGGGGCTGGTGCACTGGGATGACCCAGAAGGATGGTACGGGGAGGGAAGTGGGAGGGGGGATTCAGGATGGGGAACACGTGTACACCTGTGGTGAATTCATGCTGATGTATGGCAAAACCAATACAATATCGTAAAGTAAAATAATAATAATAATAAAAGATTATTGCTCCTTGGAAGAAAAGCTATGACCAACCTAAACAACATATTAGGAAACGGAGACTTTACTTTGCTGACGAAGGTCTGTCTAGTCAAAGCTATGGTTTTCCCAGTAGTCATGTTTGTGAAAGACTGTTGTTGAATCACGTGAAGACACCAGGATTCTTGGCCCCTGGAGGATAAGAATTCAATCCAGAGCCAGAGATGAGGCTTGATAACTCAGAGTTTTTGTGTAATAAAGTTTTAATAAAGTATAAAGGAGACAGAGAAAGCTTCTGACATAGGCATCAGAAGGGAGGAGAAA
>SJYX01012617.1:248690-279280 GCA_006410675.1 Oreotragus oreotragus | reverse complement strand
GCCCCAACCAGTAATGCTGAAGAAGCTGAAGTTGAACGGTTTTATGAAGATCTACAAGACCTTTTAGAACTAACACCCAAAAAAAGATGTCCTTTTCATTATAGGCGACTGGAATGCTAAAGTAGGAAGTCAAGAAACAAGTGGAGTAACAGGCAAATTTGGCCTTGGAATGCAGAATGAAGCAGGGCAACGACTAATAGGGTTTTGCCAAGAAAATGCACTGGTCATAGCAAACACCCTCTTCCAGAAACACAAGAGAATACTCTACACATGGACATCACCAGATGGTCACCACCGAAATCAGATTGATTATATTCTTTGCAGCCAAAGATGGAGAAGCTCTATGCAGTCAACAAAAACAAGACCAGGAGCTGACTGTGGCTCAGATCATGAACTCCTTATTTCCAAATTCAGACTTAAATTGAAGAAAGTAGGGAAAACTGCTAGACCATTCAGATATGACCTAAATCAAAAGGTTACTGTTGTCCAAAAAAAATATGTTATGCTCACTGCAGGCAGCAACCTACAGTCAAAGATTGGCTGACAAGGATTGAACCACAAAACTAAGCTAAAGTCTATTCCTAGCATTGCCTTTTTTCCCAAAATGTGTTGCCAAAATGTGAGAATCATACTACTGGGGAGTTCATCCCTGGGAGAAGCATACTACCAGCAAGTTCATCCCTAAGCCTGAAAGTTATGACAATTGTTTCTTTCAATTCAGTTCAGATCAGTTCAGTTGAGTTCAGTCACTCAGTCGTGTCTGACTCTTTGTGACCCCATGAATCACAACACACCAGTCTTCCCTGTCCATCACCAACTCCTGGAGTTCACTTAAACTCATGTCCATCGAGTTGGTGATGCCATCCAGCCATCTCACCCTTTGTCGTCCCCTTCTCCGATTGCCTCCAATCCCTCCCAGCATCAGGGTCTTTTCCAATGAGTTAACTCTTCGCATGAGGTAGCCAAAGTATTGGAGTTTCAGCTTCAGCATCAGTTCTTCCAATGAACACCCATGACTGATCTCCTTTAGGATGGTCTGGTTGGATCTCTTTGCAGTCCAATGGACTCTAAAGAGTCCTTTAGAAAGTGTTAAAATGCTGAATGAGAATGTCCCAGAAAGCATGTACAAAGACACTTGTCACTTATGGTATAGTCCTAGAGGCACTGGTGTCCAGGGTGCTGACTCTTCTCATATTATCAGTGTTCCAGAACAGAGTTTTTAAAACTCATACCTGTTCTTCTGAAGACTATAAAGATATCTCTTCAAGGTAGGAGAATTGAACCTTATTTACTTAATAGCTTTAGCTTGTCTATGTATTTTAACTATTTAATCAAATATATATGGGTTTTATACTCTTCAAAATGTTGTGTTGGACTTAGTATTGCAATCATTAGTTTAGACCTTAATTTCTATAGCTGAACCCAGGTAGCATCTTTGTATAATAGAGAACATTACAATATGTCTAAGCATTCCACATGCACATTTTTTTCTCCTTATTCATCTTCTTCATCTATACATTTTTATACTTACATGCCCCTGAATTGTGAAATGTACATTAACTCATCTTTTTAATAAATACATTTCATTTTATTCAATACTGTCCCTGCTACTAACCTCATTATGTCTATTTGTATTATTTCTCTGTTTTTGACATAGTTTGTAACACCTCTCTACTTTGTATCATATGAGAACCTTATTAATATTCCATTTACTTGCTCTTCTAAAATTCTTAATTAAAATGCTAAACAGGATACTAAATCAGATGGAGTCAAAGAATGACCTCTGTGACAGACCATAAGACAACTTCTTCCATGTAATATATTGCTATTTATCACGCTTCTTGATATATTACTTCAGATAGTTTTCCATGACTGTGAAATCAATTTAATATTTTCTTAAAATACAGTCCTACTTTAAAACTTTACTTATGGATCTCAAAGTCATCATTATAACCTGTAAGGAATAGAATTCTTCCATTTTATAAAAAGCATTAAATAAATACTTGTCTTAATCAGGATTCACTTTAAAAATATTTTATTTTTCAAAGCACTATCATGAGCCATAATTAAAGTAGAAAACAAACTTTTGCTTTAGTATAACTAAAAAGTGGGATTGTTGTAGGAAAATATGAATACCTTGTAAGAACTGGTTCAACACATGTCTATAATGTCCATCCTTTCCTTCTAAGCTCATTTTATTAGGGAACTGAGGTTTCTACTTGACGACCAGAGGCTAACTGAACATTTAAAAAAACAGGTGCATAAAATTCACTCACTAACTCAGAAGACACTTGGAAGATTCTGACAATCATTCAAGATGATGTGGAAATTATTATTTCAAAACAATGGAAAAGTTAGAATTGTCTTACACATTCATACATTTTACTTGAAGCACTGAACACAACATTTTTTAAGGCATATTGTCAGTCGTGTCCAAATCTTTGTGACCCTATGGAATGTAGCCCACCAGGCTCCTCTATCTATGGGATTCTTCAGGCAAGAACACTGGAGTGGGTTGTCATGCCCTCCTCCAGTGGATCTTTCTAACCCAGGAATCAAACCCACGTCTCCTGTGTCTCCTGCACTGCACACTGATTCTTTACCAACTGAGCCATTTGGGAAGCCCCCTCCTTATTTAAAAATACCTCAACTAAGTATCATGTTTTTCTAAAACCTTAAGAGGGGTGGTTACAGATGTCATATTTTCTGGTTGTTAGTCTTTCTTTATATATAATTTGGGGTCGTGTGGTACCTCTGTCTCTTATACACATCTAGATGTGTATAAGAGACAGGTTTTATGAAGATCTACAAGACCTTTTAGAACTAACACCCAAAAAAGATGTCCTTTTCATTCTAGGGGACTGGAATGCAAAAGTAGGAAGTCAAGAAACACCTGGAGTAACAGGCAAATTTGGCCTTGGAATGTAGCAACTTTTCTTTTTATATATTCCAGTGTGTCAATATCCCTAAAATATATCAAGCATCCTAACATGTACCAAATACATTTAAAGGGACAGGGGTAAGAATAAAAATGCTACAAGGCACCCCATAAGAATCAAATCTGGAAACATGCATTCAAAATATTTAAACATTCACAAAGAATAAACATATAATCAAAATGACTATAATTGAATTGTTTTAATAAACCATAAAACCTATAAAATTTGAATATTTATAAACTATAGGACACATAGTTTAGGTCAAAAACACTGGAGATTATGAATATACATCTTTTCAAAAGCTTACGCTTAGCATTGTGGAATGCCGTAAACAATCCCCAGTTTTATATGTCACTAATTGAACATATATTTATTGAAAAATCTATGATAGATGAGGCTTTTAAAAGTAAATAATGGGCACAATACTGAATAATGAAGGACAATGTTTTTGTCCTCATACCAAAATGGGCAGAATTTTATAAACTATTGAATATTATGAGCATTCCAGAGAGTGAAAGTATCGGAAATGTAAGCAACATAATTGGAGACTGATTGAGAGACTGTAGAATTAGGAAAACAGATATGTCATCATGATTTTTGGAAAACTTCTGGAATTTAATGAGTTGCATGTGTATATCTTACAATGAATGTCTACAGGCTTATGAAGTATTCCAAATTGGGCCCCTAGAACAGAGGGAGAGACTCCAGAACTCTACCATGTTTCATGCTGAAATAATTCAGCACTTGGCAGAGACCAGAAGTAATTTTAGTCATGTTAATACTTTAAGTTGTGAACATTTATTATCTAAAATTAAAATGAGCGACTGAACTGAACTTTACTGATAATGAAAACTAGTTAGTATGATAATGACAATGGTGATTATTATCTATATTGAATTATAGGTTAAAATACTATCATTCCCATGTCTGTTATTGTATGTAAAGCACCATTGTATATACATTTATAACATTCCTTTCTTTTTTTAAAACTATATCAATAACCTCAGATATGCAGATAACACCACCCTTATGGCAGAAGGTGAAGAGGAACTAAAAGGCCTCTTGATGAAAGTGAAAGAGGAGGGCGAAAAAGTTGGCTTAAAGCTCAACATTCAGAAAACGAAGATCATGGCATCTGATCCCATTGCTTCATGGAAAACAGATGGGGAAACAGTGTTAGATTTTATTTTGGGGGGCTCCAAAATCACTGCAGATGATGATTGCAGCCATGAAATTTAAAGATGCTTACTCCTTGGAAGAAAAGTTATGACCAACCTAGATAACATATTCAAAAGCAGAGACATTACTTTGCCAACAAAGGTCCATCTAGTCAAGGCTATGGTTTTTCCAGTAGTCATGTATGGATGTGAAAGTTGGACTGTGAAGAAAGGTGAGCACCAAAGAATTGATGCTTTTGGACTGTGGTGTTGGAGAAGACTCTTGAGAGTCCCTTGGACTGCAAGGAGATCCAACCAGTCCATTCTGAAGGAGATCAGTCCTGGGATTTCTTTGGAAGGAATGATGCTAAAGTTGAAACTCCAGTACTTTGGCCACCTCATGTGAAGAGTTGACTCATTGGAAAAGACTCTGATGCTAGGAGAGATTGGGGGCAGGAGGAGATGGAGACGACAGAGGATGAGATGGCTGGATGGCATCACTGACTCTATGGATGTGAGTCTGAGTGAACTCCGATAGTTGGTGATGGACAGGGAGGCCTGGCATGCTGCAATTCATGGGGCTGCAAAGAGTCAGACACGACTGAGCAACTGAACTGAACTTAGCTGAACTGAAACATAGAAAACTTTTTCAATTTCATCTTAACTCTGTTAAGTGTCTTCAGTCAGTGAATAGTATATATAAAAATATGTGTGAAAAAAAAATGAAAATAGGTAAAATAGTAAAAATGAGCAGAAATGCAGTAATAATGTAAGATATAGTCTAAAAGTATCCCTCAGCATCTTTTCTTTATTTTTGGTTTACCTTTGTTTTGCCACAAAAAATAAGAAATTAATAACGATTTGTATTTTTGTGTATCAAAACTAGAACATTTAAATAAAGTTAAGTAGTTACAATTTCAACTTATTGGATCCAAACTATTTTGTCAACCCCATTAAATTCCTTAAATCAGGTACCTAATTAAAGTCACAGACATTCTGTCCAGGGCTTCAGAGTCTGCCAGTTATTTCTTCAAAGAGATGACCAGTTGTTGAATTATAGATTTTTGCTGTGGAAAATTATTATATTAGTAGTGGTCGTGTATTCATTGACTTTGTGTCTAAATGGAAAAACTGAAGGCTATTATACATATTAAAGTATAGTGGAAGAAACGATAGAGCTTGACCATTCTCTTAAAAGCAATATTTACTTCATCTTTTCATTGTGTGAATATAGTACCCATAGACTGTATCTGGCATCTAAATGTCAATTTAACCTTCAGGCTTCACAAATTTCATCCACATTAAACTATATCTCATAAGTGCAGAATGTCACAGAGTCCAAATGCATGCTCTAGATCTTTACTAATAATCACTCTACTGTTCAGGAAAAAAAGTTAATATTACAGTGTTTATATTCTGGACTCCTAGAGCATAAGTCAATTTTATTTCAAAAATGAGTCACTTAACAAAGGAGCTTGTTCAAGAAATACTGGAAAAATAAAATGTGTGGAATGGAATCAGGGTATGGAAAGATCAAAAGGAAAGTTCACGCTAAATGATGCCTCTTTTCATTCAAGTAAATGTCAGCTATCAGTTTCAGCACACTGTCCTGATTTTTAAGAATTGAGCTATGAATGCAATGGAGAATATGATGAAAAATAAAGATCATAAAAATTTGGGAATTAATAAAATCCTTCATTGCAGGAAAGAAGGTGATTACTTTTATCACACAGGACACAGGGGTCATTTTCAGAGGATGTCTTTGGAAATGTAGCCCTTTAAGTGGCATTTCATTCTGTAATATTAAAAAGTAATTTTTATAGACCAATTTTTTAATCTGAAGTGAAGTGAAATGTAGAAATATTATTTTATCTCTTTACCTTTGGGATAGCCACCCAAAAGGTTTTATTGATCTAAAACACAGGAGCANATAATTTTAAAAGATTATTTGTTTGGAATTAACAAATATTACTTCCTTATTTTTAGCTTTATGGGGACAGAACATCAGAACTCTAATTATAAAATGTGTGAATAATAAAAATTATATGCCTTTCATTAAGTCCACACTGAAAAAAGTAGTGAAGTAATCCTTCATCTATTTATATGCTGTCTTGATTTAATAATAAGTCAGGCAGCTGAATTATAAAATAATCTACATAAAGTCAGATACTAAACGATACCACTATATGCAATCTATGAATTACCCTTTTAATTGGTGGGTTATAAAACTTTGGCAAAGAAGATAAGGCATTTATTTTCATTCCCTCTACCACTTATTTTTTTAAATGAAGATTGTTTACTTTTAATTTTATAATCATGGCTGATGGGTAACAAAATTCTGTGACTGTATTATGAAAATAAGAATGTATCAAATTGGCGAGAGAGAATAAGATTATAATTTTTAAAATTAGAATAACATATAATTTATTTTCAGGGGAAAATTTAACTACCTCAGTAGTTAATTACCTCAGTAGAATTTAATAGTGAGCAAAAGGTCCCCATCAACTTTATTCTGCCCTAACACTTAACCATTCTTTGTTTCAGAGTTAATTGTTTTAAACATGTTTTTTACACTTTCACTAGAAAAAAATGAAATATCTCGTGAACTTTTCTCAGGTTATTTATTTGCCATAAGCCAAAAAATGAATCTTGCAAAGTCTTCACACACAATAACTAATTTTAAGAATGTATACTAAGTCTCTCAAATGAAAAATACATTTTAACTAACAATATTATTAATTTTAGATGGCTGACATTTTATTTCCATTTTCATTGCATGAATGAAGTAATATTTAAAGACCTATTAAATACTATCTCATTGAGATAAATGATGAATGCATTTATTAATATTCATGAATATTTTATGCAAGTTTAGACCTTCAAACATCCAAATCTCAGTAAAATGTATTATAGTAGACTGATACAGTAGACTTTGTAGTAGACCAATGCTTTCACAGGGAATGCTCCAGAAAAAAAAGAAAGAAAGAAAGAAAGAAAGAAATGTTAAAAAAAATTAAGATTAAACTTGAAATTTTTAGAGAATTATCAAGCCACGATAACATGAGGAAAAAGATATAAATAAATATAAACATACTAATATAAGAGGAAACAGTCAACACTGTTTTCTCAGAGGGCATGCTCTGTTGATTCAGTTGTGTCCAGCTCTTTGCGACCCCAATGACTGTAGCCCACCAGGCTCCTCTGTCCACAGGATTTTCCAGGCAAGAATACTGGAGTGGGTTGCCAATCCCTTCTCTAGGGGATCTTCCTGACCCAGGGTTAGAACCTGTGTCTCCTGCATCTCTTGCATTGCAGGCAGATTCTTTGCTACTGAGCCAATTAGGACAATGGCCTAAAAGTCTTCTGGGTATCCTGAAAGACTCTGAATATATTTTACAAAAGGGCCTAAATCCTTTATTAAGAGAGAAACCAGCAGAGATATTGTTTCCTGAGGTAGATGGGGGAGAGAGTTTTCAGTTTTCCAAAAGTAGAACCATAAGCTGCAGAGAAAAGAGAGCTATAAAGCATCAGATGTGCCCCTCTCCCCAGATATTTGTTAATCTGTGTAACTGCAGTAAGTCTGAGGCCAAAAGTCAGTCAGAATAGTTAGGAAAGTTAGAGTAGGTATTATGACAGTCTGTAATTCTGGGACAGTTATTTAAGATAATAATTAGAGTTCAAGACCTGTGTGTAGGTGAGTAAGGGGTTTCATGAAGCACTCCCAAAGATCTAAATATAAGCTATCCTATAATCAAGTCTTGCCCTAATTTGGTTAATATAATCAATCCATATTCTTTTATTTTCTGTAAGAAAAAAGTGTGAACACTATCTGTAGGAAGAAAACATCTATATGCTTTATAAGAAAACACAATAACAAGCATTTAAGGAAAAATTACCAAGCACAGAATAAGGCAAAATAAAATTTTTAAGTAGTAAAAAAAAAAGAAAGAAAGGTAAACAAATGATAGAGATATTGGAGATAGTAGACTGTAGAGGGAAACATGAAGAAATAATAAAAATTGCGCCATATTCTGAAGTAAGTAAGTAAAGTAAAGTCACTCAGTCGTGTCTGACTCTTTGTGACCCCGTGGACTGCAACCCACCTGGCTCCTCAGTTCATGGGATTCTCCAGGCAAGAATACTGGAGTGGGTTGCCATTTCCTTCTCCTGGGCATGAAAGTGAAAAGTGAAAGTGAAGTCACTTAGTCGTGTCCAAGTCTTTGCGNGAAAGAAAGGTAAACAAATGATAGAGATATTGGAGATAGTAGACTGTAGAGGGAAACATGAAGAAATAATAAAAATTGCGCCATATTCTGAAGTAAGTAAGTAAAGTAAAGTCACTCAGTCGTGTCTGACTCTTTGTGACCCCGTGGACTGCAACCCACCTGGCTCCTCAGTTCATGGGATTCTCCAGGCAAGAATACTGGAGTGGGTTGCCATTTGCTTCTCCAGAGGATCTTCCTGACCCAGGGATTGAACCAAGGTCTCCCACATTGGAGGCAGAAGCTTTAACCTCTGAGCCACCAGGGAAGCCAGATCTATATTAAATAATAAAATGAAAATTTTAGAAGAAATAAAACAACTGAAATTAAGAAATAAACAAATGAATTTAACAGGCTGTAAGATTCAGAGCAGAATTTTTTTAAAGGTAAAAAAAATATGAAGTGAATATATAATGTTCAAACTGAAAACCGGAAGGGATAAATGAAATAAAACATATTCACACAATTGTTAAAGAACTATTTTTTTTTTTTAAATTCATTAATTTATTTTAATTGGAGGATCATTACCTTACAATATTGTGATCGTATTTGCCATACATCAACATGAATCAGCCACAGGTACACATGTTAAAGACCTAAATTTAAAGGTCTCATATGATTAGGTCAAGCTCACTCAGATAATCTCTCTATCATAAAGTCAATTAATCAGGGACTTTAATTAAAGCAGATTACCCTCCAGAAAGGGCCTCATTCAATTAGTTCAAAGTTTTATGAGCAAAGACAGGTTTCCTGAAGGTGAAGCAATCTGTCTCACTGCAACATAAAATCCTGCCTTAGTTCCCAGGTTACTGACATTCCCTGTAGTTTCTGAGCAAATACTACAACATCAACAATTACC
The DNA here is from genome assembly GCA_006410675.1 of Oreotragus oreotragus. NCBI lineage: Eukaryota > Metazoa > Chordata > Mammalia > Artiodactyla > Bovidae > Oreotragus > Oreotragus oreotragus. The sequence continues at coordinate 270,063 of SJYX01012617.1, read as the reverse complement.
TAAATTTCCAGCCCACACCTTGCCCCACAAATTGCAGACATATGAGCTAATAATCGGTGGTTGAAGCCACTTAAGCTTGTGACATCATGCCATGCACCAAGAGAAAACTGATATATAATTTAAAATATATATTGTAAACTTTTAGGAAAGTAAAGAGGAAATTAAAATACAGAATTTCTGTAAAAAAAAAAAAATCATCAAACTAAATTTGAGATATTCATTATAAATGTTATCACTGTATCTATTCACCATTTATTGGAGATTCTAGCCACAGTCATAAGTNCATCATGCCATGCACCAAGAGAAAACTGATATATAATTTAAAATATATATTGTAAACTTTTAGGAAAGTAAAGAGGAAATTAAAATACAGAATTTCTGTAAAAAAAAAAAAATCATCAAACTAAATTTGAGATATTCATTATAAATGTTATCACTGTATCTATTCACCATTTATTGGAGATTCTAGCCACAGTCATAAGTAAATGTGAGTTGAAGGAGAAATAAAAATTTCATTATATAAAAATATAGTTGATATTACATGTAAAACACTCGGAAGAATCTACAAACTACTAACAAATTTCTAATGTTTTTCAACAAATGATTTTTATAAATACCAGAAATATGAAAAATGAAATAAAAATACTATTTACAAAAACCTAAAAGCTTCCAATATCTAAGAGCAAATTTAACAAAGAAGTAAAATTCTATTATGAAAGTCATTAAATATCATTGGGAGAAATTAAAGACAAACCAAATAAAGAAAAGGATATACCATCCTTGTTAGAAGGAATGATTAATATTAAAAGCTGTTAATTCTACCCAAAATGACTTATAAAAGCAATGCAAACATAATAATAATCAGGAGGAATTTTGAGGCAGACTCTAAACTAAAATAAACTCTAAACTAAATAGACTAAATAGTCTAAATAGACTCTAAACTAAAATGGACTCTAAACTTCCATCCAAATATAGTTTTTATGAGTAACCAGCACTCTTGAAGAAGAAAAAAATAGAAGGCCTTGTATTAAAAGGTATGAAGGAAGGGGTGGTCCTAAGATGGTGGAGGAATAGGACAGGGAGACCACTTTCTCCCCCATAGTTTCATGGAAAGAACATTTGAACGCTGAGTAAATTCCACAAAAAAACTTCTGAATGCTGGCAGAGGACAAAGTTCAGTTCAGTCGCTCAGTCGTGTCCAACTCTTTGCGACCCCATGAATCGCAGCACGCCAGGCCTCCTTGTCCATCACCATCTCCCGGAGTTCACTCAGACTCACGTCCATCGAGTCCGTGATGCCATCCAGCCATCTCATCCTCGGTCGTCCCCTTCTCCTCCTGCCCCCAATCCCTCCCAGCATCAGAGTCTTTTCCAATGAGTCAACTCTTCGCATGAGGTGGCCGAAGTACTGAAGTTTCAGCTTTAGCATCATTCCTTNGGTCGTCCCCTTCTCCTCCTGCCCCCAATCCCTCCCAGCATCAGAGTCTTTCCCAATGAGTCAACTCTTCGCATGAGGTGGCCAAAGTACTGGAGTTTCAGCTTTAGCATCATTCCTTCCAAAGAAATCCCAGGGTTGATCTCCAGAATGGACTGGTTGGATCTCCTTGCAGTCCAAAGGACTCTCAAGAGTCTTCTCCAACACCACAGTTCAAAAGCATCAATTCTTCGGTGCTCAGCCTTCTTCACAGTCCAACTCTCACATCCATACATGACCACAGGAAAAATCATAGCCTCGACTAGACGGACCTTAGTCGGCAAAGTAATGTCTCTGCTGGACCCAAATGTGCACAACAACTCCTGGTTAATAGTATCCATTTAGGGTACTGACGGATGTTCGTATTAATGTCCCAACTCCAAATGCTGTGGCCAGGAAGACATTCATTAGCCCACTTCAAAATTGGAAAGCATGACTATTTAAAGATAGGTTAAATCAACATCATAAAAAAGATATCCACTACACAGGATTTTTTCAACCTCTACTCTGCCTTCCTCACAGTTTGACTTTTGTGCCAAGGTAGAAATTTTCTCCAGAGATCCCCTTGCAGATTCCACCTTGTGTCCTTCAGTTAGAATGGCATTATATGCCTGTTCTTAAATGAACCACTAGCACCCAGAAAGGAATGATGGTGGTTATTTAAACTAATGCAAATTAATCACTACCCATGGGGAGGGCTGGGGGGAAAGGTGTGGACAGGTTCCCCATAGAAGAAAGAAACCAATTATTAAGCAGGTAACCAAGTGTATTTTTTACACCAACAATATTGGGAACAGTTGACTTATTAAGAGAAACTTTGTGAATCAATAAACTGATTCAACCCCTCCTGAAAACCCAAGGGAAGGAAAAGAGAATTATTCAAAAAGAGGAGATTACATATATTTTCTGAAAAGATAGCCTAGCATTGATTTTTTTAAAGCTAGTTGGTCCCAGAAAGTAGGGCAGGATTTGAAGATATTTTTAATAATATTCTGTCTGTCATGAATTTGAAATAAACAGTACTAAAATATATTTGAGTGATTTGAACAGTGCTGACATGCCTCCTACTTTTTTATTTTAAATCATGACTATCTCTTTTAACCTTTGGTTTTAAGGCTTTAAGAGAATCACTTTATATTTACATAGCATATTAAGTTTGGGGAACAAGAAGCAGTCCATAAATTGATTTACTAACTATAGACCATGTTTTGCACTTAATTATTCACCATTATATTCCTCTTTGGAGTCTTAGGACAAAAAAATATATAATTTCTCCCAATACTGAAATAAATTCAGTCATGTCTGCTGGGCTGTTTGGAAACTATTCAATAGAATAAATTAACACTCAGTAACAGCTTAGAATTTCTACCAAACATTTTAATGATAGAAATACATCAAAAGTCTCTTGCTGATATCTAACTATAGAGAAGTAAGTGAGGCAAGGAAAAGACGAGATAGGAGAGGAAATAAGATAGGAGAGGAGAGGAAAGGGGAGGACAGAGAAAGAAAAAAAAAAGAGTCTTAGGAAAGAGAATAAATATTTTAATCCATTTTTAAAAGCTTAGAGAAGTTAAATTAACTGCTTTATTTAGAAAAAAAAAATCAAGTATGTCATTTTTCTGGTGCTTTAATTATAGAACCCCAAAATGTATATTCAAAAATAATAGTCAACTTTTGGATAAGAAACACATAATATTCATCATTATAGTACTACAACCCTCATTTTCATTCAAATAATCTCCTGTAATTTTTTATATGAGCAATAAATTCTAATACAATGAAGTCTTTGAGATTGAAATAAGATCCTATAGTGTTTGAATCAATCAGAAACTAAACCGAATATTATCTCAGATTTAACACAGACGTGATTTTAAGAAAAGGCAGTGAAAGACTCTGTTCTTAACAGGCAGAACTTGGCTTGAATGTACTGCTTACTTTGTCAAAATTTTGTTGTTATTCAACAAATTTAAATTTCTTTGATTTCTCTGAAGAATAGCACTGATAAAGCATATCTTTGTTAAAACATCTAGATGTACATATACAGGTATTGTAGATGAGTGTGTGTGTGTGTGAGGCTGAATATGTGTGTGCTTCTTGTACAGACAGGTTTGTACATATACAAAAAGCATAAAATTTAAGCCAAAATATATTATTATAACAACTAAAATTGGCTGTGATTTATATTAATCAGTACCTTAATATCTCAGTCTGTTTTCAATAGTGCCAAATCATTTTATAAGCCTTTTACAGAATATGAAAAATGAATTCAAAGTTTATTTTAAACTTGATTAACATTATCTGAAATTTGCTACATATATGCAGAAACAAACAAAAAACTAGTACTCAAGAAGAACAAACTGGTAACAAGCAGTTTGACATGATAAACTATTTTACCTAGTTCATTTACATTGAATTGCAATATAAATTGAAAAATAATAAACTCAAAGCCATGCTAGTATGTTTACCACATGTGTGAAAATTTGTAAGTAATATTCCTGGATTTAGAGAGCATTAGAATTGATTAAATACTAAATATAAATGTCTAACTTTGAGAGGCTTTTTAAAATAAATTTTGGTTAAAATCTAGAGAACTTGATTAATAATCATTATAATTTATCCAGGCAACATGTACAAACAATATGAGCATTCATTATTTGTTGATGATCTTAAATGGATTCAATTTGAAATTCAGATAATTTAAGTGGAAAACAGCCATTGACTTGTTATCCTTTCATTAAAATTGGTGGATATAATGACCAACTCTGAACTATCCACAGCTTCTTGTTGCCTGGTTGTTGTGCTAATATATGGAAAGGCTCACTTCTGTATTCCATGTGTAATTATCTGGCTTAAGCTTATTACTTATAAGTTTGGTGAACATATACATAAACTCTGAATTTATTTTTTATACTATAAACTGATTTAAAGTGTTGAATTTTGTAAGTATGGCTCTCCTGTTAAGACATTCAGTTTAAAAAGTCAACACTTCAACACTCTCCTAGAAAACTTATGAAGAATATGGTTAAGTACTCATTATAATTTCAGAGGCCCAAAATAATTCCTAGTTTTATCTGCATATAACATTTTCTCCCCTGAACTAGAATGAACTTCACAGAAATAAACCTGAATAGCTTAGGTAACGGACAGGGAGCACTGAAACTAATCTTTTCCCTTGGAAGATCTTTCTGAGTTTTGTATGGCTTAAACCTAAATAGGACCTTCTGTTACTAGAATTGTGGAACATCCTATATGTTATTTGTTGTCTTCCTCTTTTTTCTTCCTTTCCATCTTCCCTCTCTTGTCTCCTCCTTTCTCTCATGTACTCATGCAGCACATCTTACTTGTTTAACATGAACATGTGGCTAAAAGTTCATAGATTCACCACGGCTACCTTGAGAGAACCATAGAGTTTAATAATTGTTTGGCCAGTTGTAGAAATCCATTTTCCAAATTTCACATTGTCATAGATAGTCATGGTCTGTTTGACAATCACTGCATATTAATGGGCTATTTTATTGGCTTCTATTGACTCTCATATAATTTAGTTAGAATCTATGACAATTCTTATCACCCCCATAGAATCAAGCCTGCATGTTGACTATGTAATATTGTTTTTCTTTTGAAAAGTTAGTTCTGTATTCATACTGATAATTCCCATTTTTCTCATAATTTATAGCTGTCATTTCATGCTAAAGAGAGGACTCTTTAAACTTCTAAAACTTCCTGAAACTTCCTAAAGCAATTCTAAACTTGTTTAAATAAATATTTTTTGTTCTCTAAAATCTGAAATTAAGAATTTAGACTACAGACAACTCGAGTAGATTTAGATACTTACCCAAATAATTTGTGTATACTAATAAGTCCATGTACCTGAATAATTTTGCAATAAGAAATTCATGATCTGAGACACAGTCAGCTCCCAGTCTTTTTTTTTTTTTTTTCCTAACTTCTCCATTTCAGCTGCAAAGAATATAATCAGTCTGATTTTGATATTGACCATCGGGTGATGTCCACATGTAGAGTCATCTCATGTGTTGTTGGAAGAGGGTATTTGTTATGACCAGTGCATTCTCTTGACAAAACTGTGTTAGCCTTTGACCTGCTTCCTTTTGTACTCCAAGGTCAAACTTAACTTCTCCATTTCAGCTGCAAAGAATATAATCAGTCTGATTTTGATATTGACCATCGGGTGATGTCCACATGTAGAGTCATCTCATGTGTTGTTGGAAGAGGGTATTTGTTATGACCAGTGCATTCTCTTGACAAAACTGTGTTAGCCTTTGACCTGCTTCCTTTTGTACTCCAAGGTCAAACTTGCCTGTTACTCCAGGTTATCTCTTGACTCTCTACTTTTTCATTCCAGTCCCCTATTATGAAAAGGACTTCTTTTTTTGGTGTTAATTCTAGAAGGTCTTTTAGGTCATCACAGAACCATTCAACTTCATCTTCTTTGGCTTTATCGGTTGGGGCATAGACTTGGATTATTGTGATACTGAATGGTTTGCCTTGGAAATGAACAGAGACCATTCTGTCATTTTTGAGATTGTACCCAAGTGCTACATTATGAACTCTTTTGCTGACTATGAGCACTACTGCACTTCTTCTAAGGGATTATTTCCTGTAGTAGTAGATATAATGGTCATCTGAATTAAATTCACCAATTCCCATCCATTTTAGTTCACTGATTCCTAGATTGTCAATGTTCACCCTTGCCATCTCCTGTTTGATCACTTCCAATTTACCTTGATTCATGGACCTAACTTTCTGGGTTCCTATGCAATATTGCTCTTTACAGCATTAGTGTTTCACCACCAGAAACATCCACAGCTGGGCATTGTTTTATCTTTGGCTCTGCCTCTTCATTCTTTCTGGAGCTATTTCTCTTCTCTTCTTCAGCAGCCTGTTGGACACCTACCAACCTGGGGAGTTCATTTTTCAGTGTTATATCTTTTTATATTTTCATACTTTATATGGGGTTCTCAAGGCAAGAATGCTGAAGTGGTTTGCCATTCCCTTCTTCAATGGACCACATTTTGTCAGAACTCTCCACCATGACTCATCCTTCTTAGGTGGCCATACACAGCACAGCCCATAGTTTCATTAAATTACACAAAACTGTGATCCATGTGATCATTTTGGCTAGTTTTCTGTGCTTGTGGTTTTCATCGTGTCTGCCCTCTGATGGATGAGAAGAGGCTTGCAGAAGCTTCCTGATGGGAGTGACTGGCTGTGGGGAAAACTGGAGCTTGCTCTAGGGAGAGGAGCCATGCTCAGTAAGTAAATAAAGTCACTCAGTTGTGTCCGACTCTTTGTGACCCCGTGGACTGCAGCCCACCAGGCTCCTCAGTCCATGGGATTCTCCAAGCAAGAATACTGGAGTGGGTTGCCATTTCCTTCTCCAATTTTAATCCAATTTTCTGCTGATGGGTGGGGCTGTGTTCTATCCCTATAGTTTGGCCTAAAGCCTTACTATGGAGGGGTAATGATGTCCTCCTCCAAAAGGACTTATGCCAGCATGCCCTGCCTCTCAAAACTGCTGCTACCAGTGCTCCTGACCCCACAGCAGGGCACTGATGACCCATGCCTCCCAGGTGATTCCCAAACACTCACAGGCAAGTCATCTTGCTTATTTAATTGATATGCAGGGCACATCATGTGAAATGACAAGCAGGATGAACAAGCTAGTGGAGGTGATGGAATTCCAGCTGTGATATTCCAAATTCTAAAAGATGATGCTATTAAAGTGCCACACTCAATATGCCAGTAAATTTGGAAAACTCAGCGGTGGCCACAGGACTGGAAAAGGTCAGTTTTCATTCCAATCACAAGAAGGAACTGACAAAGAATGTTCAAACTACTGTAGAATTACACTCATTTCACATGCTAGCAAACTAATGCTCAAAATCCTTCAAGCTAAGCTTCAACATTATGTGAACTGAGAACCAAGGAATTAAAGAGCCTGTTCATGAAGGTGAAAGAGGAGAATGGAAAGAGGAGAGTGGAAAAGCTAGCTTAAAACTCAATATTCAAAAAACAAAGATCATGGATCCAGTCCCATCACTTCATGGTAAATAGATGAAGAAACAAAGGAAACAATGATAGACTTTATATTCTTGAGCTCCCAAACCACTGCCAACAGTGACTGCAGCCATGAAACAAAAAGATGCTTGCTCCTTGGAAGAAAAGCTATGATGAATGAAGACAACATATTAAAAAGCAGAGACACCACTTTGCCAACAAAGTCTAGATAGTCAAAGCTATGGTTTTTCCAGTCATCATGTACAGATGTGAGTTAGCCCATAAAGAAGGCTGAGCACTGAATAACTGATACTTTCAAACTATGGTGCTGGAGAAGACTCTCAAGAGTCCCTTGGACAGCAAGAAAATGAAACCAGTCAATCCTAAAGGAAATCAACACTGAATATTCATGTGAAGGACTGATGCTGAAGCAGAAGCTCCAATACTTTGGCCACCTAATGTGAAGAATCGGCACGTTGGAAAAGGACCTGATGCTGAGAAAGACTGAGGGCAGGAAGTGAAGGGAGTGACAGAGGATGAGGTGGTTGGATGGCATCATTGACTCAGTGGACATGTGTCTGAGAAAACTCTGGAAGATGGTGAAGGATAGGGAAATCTGGTGTGTTGTAGTGTATGGTGTCACAAAGAGTCAAAAATGACTGAGCAACTGAGCAGCAAAACAACAATAATAATGCAATCTGAAATAATTCACTCGAAAAGTTTGAATTAAAATCTTGTTCACTAGCATAGTGGCAAATTCTACCTCATAGAGCTATTGGTTTACTAACTATATGATTCCAAATCTTATAACCAGAGAAAACTGGGAAAACAGTATTGGTTTAGTGCCACATTTCAATTACTGAGTAGTATATTCAGTTTGTTTACATTGATATAATACCCTGAAAAACATCAACACATTTCATACAATCAGTAAGTATACTATATGTTTTATTGAAAAGTAGTTCTGAGATTCAATCATCCATTCATATATACACAATTAATACTATATTATCAGATATTATGATGTTACAGTGATATATATAGTAACTATTACAGAAATACAATGTATTTAATGAAGATTGAGGAACCATCACTATCATATCAGCAGATTTCTAAATGCTCATAATGTAAATAGGGAAATATCTTATTGTCTCTGTAATAAACCTTTTTTCAAATGCCTACATTACAATAAACTTGTAGGAAACTATAATTATATGCACTTTTCACTGTAACTATCTCTCATAAATATATATGTTTTATTTCACCAAAATTACAGGTCATAATACTGGTAAAATAATGTGTTGATACAAAGACAGAATTAAGAACTATCCTTTTATAGACTCTGGTGGGCATTGATTTTCTTTGAGTAATAATCATAATAAATCAAAAGGGCAGGAGGAAACATTTGGAGGTGATAGATATGTTTATAGTGATTGGAATGGTGGTTGGCAAGAGATGGGGAAGGGAAAACAAGGGTTATTTTTCAACGGATGTAAGTTACAGTTATGCAAGGTGAATAAGATCTAGACATCTACTGTAAACCATAGTGCCTACAGTTAACAAGTAGCTTAATCAAACCCTTAAACATTTATTAAGGGGGTAGATTTCATGTTCAATATTCTTACCAGCCCTTCATGGATCACAGTCTTATGGCAAAGGGGCTTTCATAACTCACTGAAGTTATGAGCCAAGCCATACAGGATCATTAAAGATGGGCAGGTAATGGTAGAGAACTCTGACAAAACCTGGTCTGCTGGAGGAGGGAATGGCAAATCACTCCAGAATTCTTGCCTTGAGAACCCCATGAACAATATGAAAAGGCAAAAAGATATAACATTGGAAGATGAGCCCCTCAGGTTGGAAGGTGTCCAATATGCTTCTGGGGAAGAGCAAAGGATAATTACTAATGTTTCCATAAAGAATTAAGTGGTTGGACTAAGGCACAAACAATGTTCAAGCAATGCACAAACAAGTTGTGGATGTGTCTGGTGGCAAAAGTAAAGTGTGATACTTTAAGAACAATACTACATAGTAACCTGGAATGTTGGGTACATGAATGAATCACAAGCTGGAATCAAGATTGCCAGGAGAAATATCAACAAACCTTAAATATGAAGATGATACCACTCTAATGGCAGAAAGTGAAGCAGAGCTAAAGAGCTCCTTGGTGAGGGTGAAAGAGGAAAGTGAAAAAACTGGCTTAAAACTCAACATTCAAAAACCTGAGATCATGGCATTCGGTCCCATCACTTTATGTCAAATAGAAGGGTGAAAAAGAGGAAGTAGTGACAGATTTTTTTTATTTTCTTGGGTATCAAAATCATTCTGACAGTGACTAAAGCCATGAAATTAAAAGATCCTTGTGCCTCAGAAGAAAGCTATGACAAAGCTAGACAATATACTAAAATGCAAAGACATCACACTGCTAACAAAGATCCATATAATCATAGCTATGATTTTTTTTTCCAGTATTCATGTGCAGATGTGAGAGTTGAATTGTAAAATGGCTGAGCACCGAAGAATTGATACTTTTCAGTTGTGGTTCTGGAGAAGACTCTTGAGAGTCCCATGAACAGTGAGATCAAACCAGTCAATCCTAAAGGATATCAGCCCTTCACTGGAAGGACTGATGTTGAAGCTCAAATTCCACCTGATGTGAAGAGCCATCTCATTGGAAAAGATCCAAATGATGGAAATGATTGAAGGCAAAAGGAGAAAAGGAGGACAGAGTATGGGGTGGATAGATATCAACACCGACTCAATGGACATAAATTTGAGCAAACTCCAGGAGATAATGAAAGACAGGGAAGCATGGTGTGCTTCAGTCTTTGGTCATAAAAAGCTGGACAAATCTTAGTGACTGAACAACAATTCTTGACACACATACATAAAGCAAAGAGACAAGAAAACTTTTGGAGATGATGAAAAGTGAAAGTGAAGGTCACTTAGTCATGTCCAACTCTCAGGTGGATTCTTTCCCAGCTGAGTCACCAGGGAAGTTTAAGAATGCTGGAGTGGGTAGCCTATCCCTTCTCCAGCATGTATTCCTGACCAAGGAATACAACTGCGATCTCCTGCATTGTAGGCAGATTCTTTACCAGCTGAGGATATGTATGCTCATTTCCTTAATCACTGTAATGCAAACATACATGGTTTATGAATGTAATCAAGTTCATCAGGTTGTAGGCATTAAATGTCCTGTTTATTGACCATCATTTATACCTCAATAAATCTATTTTTTTAATCCATTTAAAAAAACATGTACTCAGGCTAGAGATATAGGCTTAAAATTGCAAGTGCCTGTAAAGATATAACAATGTTTTGCTTTTAAAGTGTGAAGTATGTCTATGTTTAATAGAAAGAACTCTGAATTTATCTTTTTTCATCAAATTTATACATAGATGGGACAACTGTGAGTTGATAAAGCGAGTCATCTAATTTCCCTTTCTAAGCCAAACATCTATTCTTAAATACAAGGAAATACATTCTAACCAAAATTTTTAAAAAATCAGCCTCAGATACATAAAATTTCCCTCAATTTTTAAAGAATATAGAAAAACAAGAAAATTAAATATATATATGTATATATATTCTGCATTAGCACACAAAAATTGAAGTTTCCATATAATGAGGAATTAGTGTGAAACAATAAGAGTACAGAGATTGTGGTAGTTATAATTGCACATAGGTGGTAAGAGTATGATAGGAACTCTGAAGGAAAATTGAGTTAATCTTAGAAAATTATATGTGTGTGTGTATACATATATATATTCTTTTTTCTACCTACCTATCATCTATCTATCCACTGACTACCTCAGAATATTCTAGGAAATATATAATACACACTACCACTCACATCCTTTAAGTCATAAGAAGAGTTACTTTGTTAAAGTCATGTAGCATGTAAATAACTCCTCTCTACAATTCTGAGAGAACATCAGTGAAAATAAAAAAATAATGCTTTAGTATTTTTATAGAAATACATTTGACCTCAGTCAATTCAGGTCTCTCTGAAAAAATTAACCATCAGACTTTGTGAACCACTAATTTATGGAATGATTTCCATTCCCAGAACATTTAATATAATTTCTAGGAAATGGTTCACTTTGCCAGCCTCTTTTTCCTTTTTGTGATATGTAGGTTAATGTGGGAATTGAATATAAGTAAAGAAAACAATAAACATGTTGAACACCTGTCTCTTATACACANNTATTCTTACCAGCCCTTCATGGATCACAGTCTTATGGCAAAGGGGCTTTCATAACTCACTGAAGTTATGAGCCAAGCCATACAGGATCATTAAAGATGGGCAGGTAATGGTAGAGAACTCTGACAAAACCTGGTCTGCTGGAGGAGGGAATGGCAAATCACTCCAGAATTCTTGCCTTGAGAACCCCATGAACAATATGAAAAGGCAAAAAGATATAACATTGGAAGATGAGCCCCTCAGGTTGGAAGGTGTCCAATATGCTTCTGGGGAAGAGCAAAGGATAATTACTAATGTTTCCATAAAGAATTAAGTGGTTGGACCAAGGCACAAACAATGTTCAAGCAATGCACAAACAAGTTGTGGATGTGTCTGGTGGCAAAAGTAAAGTGTGATACTTTAAGAACAATACTACATAGTAACCTGGAATGTTGGGTACATGAATGAATCACAAGCTGGAATCAAGATTGCCAGGAGAAATATCAACAAACCTTAAATATGAAGATGATACCACTCTAATGGCAGAAAGTGAAGCAGAGCTAAAGAGCTCCTTGGTGAGGGTGAAAGAGGAAAGTGAAAAAACTGGCTTAAAACTCAACATTCAAAAACCTGAGATCATGGCATTCGGTCCCATCACTTTATGTCAAATAGAAGGGTGAAAAAGAGGAAGTAGTGACAGATTTTTTTTATTTTCTTGGGTATCAAAATCATTCTGACAGTGACTAAAGCCATGAAATTAAAAGATCCTTGTGCCTCAGAAGAAAGCTATGACAAAGCTAGACAATGTACTAAAATGCAAAGACATCACACTGCTAACAAAGATCCATATAATCATAGCTATGATTTTTTTTTTTCCAGTATTCATGTGCAGATGTGAGAGTTGAATTGTAAAAGGGGTTAGCACCGAAGAATTGATACTTTTCAGTTGTGGTTCTGGAGAAGACTCTTGAGAGTCCCATGAACAGTGAGATCAAACTAGTCAATCCTAAAGGATATCAGCCCTTCACTGGAAGGACTGATGTTGAAGCTCAAATTCCACCTGATGTGAAGCGCCATCTCATTGGAAAAGATCCAAATGATGGAAATGATTGAAGGCAAAAGGAGAAAAGGAGGACAGAGTATGGGGTGGATAGATATCAACACCGACTCAATGGACATAAATTTGAGCAAACTCCAGGAGATAATGAAAGACAGGGAAGCATGGTGTGCTTCAGTCTTTGGTCATAAAAAGCTGGACAAATCTTAGTGACTGAACAACAATTCTTGTCACACATACATAAAGCAAAGAGACAAGAAAACTTTTGGAGATGATGAAAAGTGAAAGTGAAGGTCACTTAGTCATGTCCAACTCTCAGGTGGATTCTTTCCCAGCTGAGTCACCAGGGAAGTTTAAGAATGCTGGAGTGGGTAGCCTATCCCTTCTCCAGCATGTATTCCTGACCAAGGAATACAACTGCGATCTCCTGCATTGTAGGCAGATTCTTTACCAGCTGAGGATATGTATGCTCATTTCCTTAATCACTGTAATGCAAACATACATGGTTTATGAATGTAATCAAGTTCATCAGGTTGTAGGCATTAAATGTCCTGTTTATTGACCATCATTTATACCTCAATAAATCTATTTTTTTAATCCATTTAAAAAAACATGTACTCAGGCTAGAGATATAGGCTTAAAATTGCAAGTGCCTGTAAAGATATAACAATGTTTTGCTTTTAAAGTGTGAAGTATGTCTATGTTTAATAGAAAGAACTCTGAATTTATCTTTTTTCATCAAATTTATACATAGATGGGACAACTGTGAGTTGATAAAGCGAGTCATCTAATTTCCCTTTCTAAGCCAAACATCTATTCTTAAATACAAGGAAATACATTCTAACCAAAATTTTAAAAAAATCAGCCTCAGATACATAAAATTTCCCTCAATTTTTAAAGAATATAGAAAAACAAGAAAATTAAATATATATATGTATATATATTCTGCATTAGCACACAAAAATTGAAGTTTCCATATAATGAGGAATTAGTGTGAAACAATAAGAGTACAGAGATTGTGGTAGTTATAATTGCACATAGGTGGTAAGAGTATGATAGGAACTCTGAAGGAAAATTGAGTTAATCTTAGAAAATTATATGTGTGTGTGTATACATATATATATTCTTTTTTCTACCTACCTATCATCTATCTATCCACTGACTACCTCAGAATATTCTAGGAAATATATAATACACACTACCACTCACATCCTTTAAGTCATAAGAAGAGTTACTTTGTTAAAGTCATGTAGCATGTAAATAACTCCTCTCTACAATTCTGAGAGAACATCAGTGAAAATAAAAAAATAATGCTTTAGTATTTTTATAGAAATACATTTGACCTCAGTCAATTCAGGTCTCTCTGAAAAAATTAACCATCAGACTTTGTGAACCACTAATTTATGGAATGATTTCCATTCCCAGAACATTTAATATAATTTCTAGGAAATGGTTCACTTTGCCAGCCTCTTTTTCCTTTTTGTGATATGTAGGTTAATGTGGGAATTGAATATAAGTAAAGAAAACAATAAACATGTTGAACACTCTGCTACCAAAGAAGTCTACAAACATAACATGTTTTCTAAGTCATGTATAAAATCATGGTGATTTTTCTTTTAGATTTTTCTAATAATAAAATTATACTTTGAATATTTCAAATATGATTATTTTCTTCTAAATTTTCAACTCATTTTCAAATTAAGTATTGATTGTTTTTTCTGAAATTAGAGTATAAATTGTGTGTTCCAGTCATTGTTGACAAGTTAAAAAATAAAAAATAAATATAAAGAATATTAACATTATCTGAAACTTGGCATACATAAAAAATGATATTGTTTTATTACTTGCCTTCAGGTTATATTATTTATTATTATAATGATATAAATATGTCATTTATTATTTATAGAACATACAAGAATAATATTCATTTTAAAGTTCTCTTATACTCAAGATATGTGTGATTATGTGTGTTTAGTAGGATTTTTTGTGTTTAAGTGTTTGAGTATGTGTATATTCTCTTACATTTGTATTTAACAAAATGTTCTACAATGAGATTTTCTATTATTTTAATTGATTAATAATTCTTTTGTTCTAATACAACATTACTTTACTGTTTGTAAAGAAGTAATGTTTTTAAACATAAGATAGTAAAACTAGTCTGCATTTTATCAAATGCATTCTGCATTTACTATTTGTGTTTTTAATCAAATGTTGAAATAACTTTATACAATTATAAAATACATTTGTGACAATAGGGTATATTTAAATAGAAATTTTATTAAGAACCATTTATAATATTGATTTAGCCAAGTATTCAATCATATTGTGTATTACATTTTGATCAGTACTGAATTTTTATAATGGAATTAACTTCCAGAAAACCATTGGTAAATACTATGTCATTTGGTGTTTTTAGTGAAATGGAATATGCATTCTATTTTAGTTTCTATCTTGTTTCTATCTTGTTCCAAATGTACATAATTTCTCTCCTATTATTGTTGATATATGAGAGTTACTGACTTCTATAATTTTATGTTGTAACAGGGTAGTGCATCAAACTCTTATATTTCTTTATGTTCTAATGATACATTAGGTGAAGGTGAAGGTGAAGTCGCTCAGTTGTGTCCGACTCTTTGCGACCCCATGGACTGTAACCTAGTAGGCTTCTCCGTCTATGGGATTCTCCAGGCAAGAATACTGGAGTGTGTTGCCATTTCCTTCTCCAGGGGATCTTCCCGACCCAGGGATCGAACCCGGGTCTCCCACATTGGAGGCAGATGCTTTAACCTCTGAGCCACCAGGGAAGCCCTTAGCTTCTTGTAATCTTTCCAAATAGTCATATTCTTTGTTAATTAGAGCAACTAGCCAAAATCCATCAATTTTTTTAATGGTTCTTTACTTCTTGCAGAACATCATTAAATAATTTTGGTGGACATTCCTTCTCATTTTCAATTTTTTAGTAAACTGCTACTAGTGATTTACCATTAAGTATTTTACTGTGTAGTAGGTTCATTTAATCATCATTTCAGTAGTCTCCTTTATCTCAAATTATGGTATTTTCTTTTGTAAAACACTCTATTGATTTATGTTTGAATATCTTTTCAGAAGTTTCTTGGTGATAAGTATCAAATGATTAATCTTCAGATAAAGTGAGATAAACCATAGTATTTTATTTTCCAGAGAACATTGTATGAGCCTGAACTTAGCTTAAGTCTAGTATTATTGTGGGATCCTTTATCAAATTATAATTGTTAGGGTAGTTTAGATGAAGTCAATTAAGTTTTTACTTTTTAAAGTATGATTCTTATAGTCCAGACATGCACTGATAAGATACTACTAAAATCACTACATACACTACTGCTTCATTTTCTAATTCTTTGAACTGATCAAATTCATGAGAAAATACAATCCACTGATACCCTGCTTCTAGGATTCTTCCTCTTTGTGCTGCCACTTCTTTAGTTAAGATTTCTATAAATCTCACTATCCTCCACCTCTGCCTTGCATTCTTTTCCTTGGAAATTTTCATTTCTGAATAGGTTAAAGTGATTTCAGTCAGTCATTGTTTACTGTTATTCAAAAACTTTCAAATAGCATCTGAGTGACTGAAAATCTACCTACAAGGCGAAATGACGGCCACTTAAATTTTTGGTTCAGTTCAGTTCAGTTCAGTCGCTCAGTCGTGTCCGACTCTTTGCGACCCCATGAATCGCAGCACGCCAGGCCTCCCTATCCATCACCATCTCCCGGAGTTCACTCAGACTCATGTCCATCGAGTCCGTGATGCCATCCAGCCATCTCATCCTCGGTCCTCCCCTTCTCCTCCTGCCCCCAATCCCTCCCAGCATCAGAGGCTTTTCCAATGAGTCAACTCTTCGCATGAGGTGGCCAAAGTACTGGAGTTTCAGCTTTAGCATCATTCCTTCCAAAGAATAGTTAGGAGACTGAATCTGTGTTGCAAATCTTGACTTCCTCCTTGTTTCAGTTAAATTCAGTGTGTTCAAATTTGTATGCCATAAAATATGGGTAGTTTAATACTTCTTCTGCACATCTTTATAGTAGATTGTTTACAAAAGTGACTTTAATTACCCCACTCTTCGTAATCATGTCCCTTACAAATGGATTTTGCATTACTTTCCATCAAGAAAAGAATTCTACTCCACTCTTTGAGCCTAAGTTGGCCTTGTGATTTATTTTGTTGTTATTAAGTCAGTCTCTAAGTCGTGCTGAAGCATGTCAGGCTTCCCTGTCCGTGACTATCTCCCTGAGTTTGCTCAAACTCACGTCCAATAGTGATGCTGGAAACAAACCTAGAAGTACAGAGATAAGCTCATGGCCTGTATTTAGGTATATATAACAATTCTCTGGTGGCTCAGAGGTTAAAGCGTCTGCCTCCAATGCAGGAGACCCGGTTTCGATCCCTGGGTTGGGAAGATCCCCTGGAGAAGGAAATGGCAACCCACTGCAGTATTCTTGCTTGGAGAATCCCATGGACTGAGGAGCCTGGTGGGCTGCAGTCCACGGGGTGACAAAGAGTCGGACAAGACTGAGTGACTTTACATACTTACTTACTTACTTAACAATAACCAGTGTTAAAATGATATGGAATATGTAAGATTTATGATGCGTGGGCTTTTCTGATAGCTCAGTTGGTAAAGAATCTACTTGCAATACAGTAGACTCCCGTTCAGTTCTTGGAAGATCCTCTGGAGGAGGGGATAGGCTACCCACTCCAGTATTCTTGGCTTCCCTTGTGGCTCAGCTGGTAAAGAATCCGCCCACAATATGGGAGACCTGGGTTTGATCCCTGGGTTGGGAAAATCCCCTGGAGAAGGGAAAGGCTTACCCACTCTAGTATTCTGGCCTAGATAATCCCATGGACTGTGAGGTCCATCAGGTCCCAAAGGGTTGGATATGACTGATATTCACTTTCACTCTTTTCATTTTCATAATGCATGTGCATGCTTAGTTTCTAAGACATGTCCTGACTCTCTGTGACCCCATGGACTGCAGCCCACTAGGCTCCCCTTGTCCGTGGGATTTTCCAGGCAGAAATACTGGAGTGGGTTACCATTTCCTCCTCTAGGGGAATCTTCCCCACTCAGGGACTGAACTTGAGTCTCTGTGTCCCTTAAATTGGTAGGCAGATTATTTATCACTTAGCCACCTAGGAACCCATTAAGCTTTATATACAGTAGGCAAATGTATTAAAGTATAATAAAATTATATTTTAGGAAATCCAAAAGTTGACCTTAGCCCTAGTTCTAGGTAGAATAATTAGACTCTTTTCCCATTCCTTTGAAGAAAATACCATTAGCCCAAACTCATTTGTTAAAAACAAAAAAGTCTAGTATGAAGGCCAGTAATTAATGGTATATAATTAGTGTGTATTAAAGATCGGTTTTTATTTATTACTCCTGATACAAGCTGCTTCCAATTTTATTTAATGTGTTTATGCTTTCTTGTGACTTTCAATTTGAATCAAATAGAATCATATTTTATTTTTACATTGCTTTTTATAGCTAATAATGTTCCATTATAGTGTGCCTCTCATACAAATTTTAATACTATTAAATTGCTATTTAGCATTTTGTAAAGTTAGATGACTGAAACAGTTAACTACAATATTTAAAAATACAGTACATAGAATTTCTAAATATTGTGAAAAGCTTGATAATTTTATGGTGAAAGGGAGAAATAAAGTCAATCAGATGTTAAAAAATAATAAGACAAAATCAGAAAATTCTCTAAGACTAAAGAAAATAAAACATTGTGACTGGAGTAAAAGCATTTTCAGGAGATAATTGAAGGGAATATAAACATAAAGACTTAGAACTAGAAAATTGAGAAATGTAAAACATAGAAAAATCTGGGTTTTTGTTGTTGTTGTTGTTTTGAATTTAATAAACACCACTTACCACACCTTCCTTTTCTTACCATTTATGTTGTTGGTAGTTAATTTTATACACCAACTTGCCTAGGCTAGAGTACCCATTGGTTAAATTAAATGTGAAGTGTTGTTGGGAAGGCATTTTGTAGAGGGGTTGACATCTACATCTGTAATCTGACTTTAAGAAAAGTAAATTATCTTTGACAATGTGAATGAGCCTCATCCAATCAGATTAACAGCTTAAGAGCAAAAACTAAGTTTTCTGAAAGAAATTCTGACTCAAAACTACAATATTAGTCTCTGCTAAGCTACCTGATGTATTTTGGACTCAGAACTCTGATATCAATTTCTACCTGAATTTTTGATATGGCTGGCCTGACTTATGAATTATGTACTCACCAGCCCTAACAATCACATGAAAATGAAAAAGTGAGAGTTTTAGTCACTCAGTCATATATGACTCTTTGTTGACCCCATGGACTGTAGCCCACCAGGCTTCTCTGTCCATAGAATCTCCAGGCAAGAATATAAGAGTGGGTAGTTATTGCTTTTTCCAGTGGATTTTCCTGACCCAGGGATTGAACCTGGGTCTCTAACATTGCAGGTAGGTTCTTTACCATCTGAGCTCACATGAACCAATCCTTAAAATGGAAAAGTCTATAAATATATGTGTGTGTATATGTGTATAGATATAGACATAGACCAATCAATATGTATACATATAGATGTAGATACAGAGTAGATATAGATGACCTCCCCAGTGGCTTCCCAGTGGCTCAGTGGTAAAGAATCTGTCTGCCAAATGCAGGAGACTCAGGAGAAGTGGGTTCAGTCCTTGGATTGGGAAGATCCCCTGGAAGAGGGCATGGCAACCCACTCCAGTATTCTTGCCTGGGGAATCCCATGGACAGAGGAGCTTGGTGGGGTCCATGAACTAGCAAAAGAGTTGGACAGGTCATAGCAACTAAACAGCAACAATAAATATAGACATAGATATATCATATTGGTTCTCTGGAGATCCCTGACTAATAAAGGCATGTTTCCTAAACCAACTATTCACTTTTGTCCCAAATTTCTGATGTATTCAAACTGCAAACGTTTTTTATATCCATCAGCTTTTATTTAAATTGTATTCATTCATTTACTTTTAGTCGCTTTAGGTCTTCATTGCTGTGCACTGGCTTTCTCTAGTGGAGGTGTGTGGGCTTCTCATTGCAGTGGCTTCTCTTTTTGCAGAGCTTAGGCATGGGATCTGGGGTGCTCAGGCTCAGAAATTGTGGCTCATGGGCTCTAGAGCACAGGCTCAGTATTTGTGATGCTTGGACTTACTTGCCTTGCAGCATGCGAAATCTTCCAAAACCAGGAATCAAACTCCCTCTGCATTGTCAGGGAAATTCTTAACCACTGGACCACCAGGAAAGTCCACTTACCAACTTTTTTTTTTTTTTACAGCTACTACTGTCTTATGGCTCCCTCTCCCCCATCTTGATTAATTATATATTTTCACTTTGCTCATATGGATTGTACCCATTTGAACATGGTGCTTTTGGAAAAACCTAGACTTAATAACCCCAACCTTGGACTAGAGTCCTTGGGAAAATCCTAATGTTAAAATTTCCCAACTCTCTGATCATTTCTCAAATCAGAATTTTCTGGTACTGCCTCCAATTCAGTTTCTTACACCGTGATGATTAATTATATATTTTCACTTTGCTCATATGGATTGTACCCATTTGAACATGGTGCTTTTGGAAAAACCTAGACTTAATAACCCCAACCTTGGACTAGAGTCCTTGGGAAAATCCTAATGTTAAAATTTCCCAACTCTCTGATCATTTCTCAAATCAGAATTTTCTGGTACTGCCTCCAATTCAGTTTCTTACACCGTGCATGCATCCTTTGTAATATTTCTCACAAATTGTAATTATAATTGCATATTTTTTAACTTTGATATTTCACTCCACTCAGTTAAGTTCAGTTGCTCAGTCATGTCCAACTCTTTGCAACCCATGGGCTGCAGCATGCCAGGCTTCCCTGTCCATCACCAACTCCCAGAGCTTGTTCAAACTCATGTCATTGAGTCAGTGATGTCATCACACCATCTCATCCTCTGTCATCCCGTTCTCTTCCTGCCTCCAATCTTTCCCAGCATCAGAGTCTTTTCCAATGAGCCAGTTCTACTCATCAGGTGGAACAGATGCTTTTGATATCCAAAGGCTGATGCTTTTTGACTCCACTACTGAGGAGAAGGCAGAAAGTGAAGAGGAACTAAAAAGCCTCTTGATGAAAGTGAAAGTGAAGAGTGAAAAAGTTGGCTTAAAGCTCAACATTCAGAAAACTAAGATCATGGCATCTGGTCCCATCACTTCATGGGAAATAAATGGGGAAACAGTGGAAACAGTGTCAGACTTTATTTTTGGGGGCTCCAAATTCACTGCAGATGGTGACTGCAGCCATTAAATTAAAAGACACTTACTCCTTGTAAGGAAAGTTATGACCAACCTAGATAGCATTCAAAAGCAGAGACATTACTTTGCCAACAAAGGTCCGTCTAGTCAAGGCTATGTTTTTTCCAGTGGTCATGTATGGATGTGAGAGTTGGACTGTGAAGAAGGCTGAGCACCGAAGAATTGATGCTTTTGAACTGTGGTGTTGGAGAAGACTCTTGAGAGTCCCTTGGACTGCAAGGAGATCCAACCAGTCCATTTTAAAGGAGATCAGTCCTGAGTGTTCTTTGGAAGGAATGGT
>SJYX01012617.1:163306-248618 GCA_006410675.1 Oreotragus oreotragus | reverse complement strand
TCTTGAGAGTCTCTTGGTCTGCAAGGAGATCCAGCCAGTCCATTCTGAGGGAGATCAACCCTGCGTTTTCTTTGGAAGGAATGATGCTAAAGCTGAAACTCCAGTACTTTGGCCACCTCATGCGAAGAGTTGACTCATTGGAAAAGACTCTGATGCTGGGAGGGATTGGGGGCAGGAGGAGAAGGGGACGACCGAGGATGAGATGGCTGGATGGCATCACCGACTACGTAGGCTGAGTTTGAGTAGACTCTGGCATCTGGTGGTGGACAGGGAGGCCTGGCGTGCTGCGATTCATGGGGTCGCAAAGAGTCGGACACGACTGAGCAACTAGACTAGTTCAGACTAGTTAACTCCTCCATTGCACAGCTCAAAGTAGATCCTCCACCATTTGCCTCAAATCAAAACCAGGAAGTATAAAACAAGTCCTCTTCTCTGCAGCCTTCTTCATTATTTTTATTATTCAGCCTAACTCAAATCCCCAGTATGAACGGCAGACTCCAGTATGCTTTCTGCCCTCACAGACTCTTTTGTAATCTTGCTCTCTCGTTCTCTTCACCTGCTAGCTGTGCCTTCTCCTTGTCCTGGTCTGTTCATTCCCGCTTCTTTTATTTAAGTGCAAATTAAAGAAAAGCAGTGGCAGCATTAACAATCAAAATCCCTCTAAGGCTTCTTTCCTGTTCGATGTAGAAGATGGCTTTCTGGACTTAAATCTCTGATAAGGTAAAAGGTGTGCTTCTGTGCCCTGCACAAGCAGAGATGTGAATGATCAACTGTCCTCAAGATGATTTTCTATGTGTGGTACCTCCCAGAAACTCAGAAAGTCTCACTCAAATTGTGTACATGCTGATTGATGTGACCCTAAAGCGCTCTCATCACACACTATAAATAACATGTCATTGGTTGAGTGGAAGGCAGTGTTTCCCCAGACTGACTAGTTCACCTCCTTTCTTGTTCTTTAAATCCTACCAGCACCCAGGGTATAATCAAATTCTACCTCCTCCACCAAGAGTCCCTGGCTCCTTTAGACTGTTCTTATGGTTTTGTCCTCTGAATTCCTTTTGAACATAAAGGAAAAAGCCTAGTCATGCACCCAAATTTTCTTTAAATATACCATGCATCAGTTTTATTTCCATCATTAAGTGTAAGTACCTGAAATACGAGGACCGAGTTGAATTTGAATGAGGGGCCTGTGCAGAGTCCTGGTTTGGGTCAAATCCTGGATCTTCCATTTACAGACTGTGATTGCAGACAAATGACTCTTAGGTCCGTTCTCTGGTCTGCAAAGTGAGGCTTCAGCAGCCTCGGCTCTGTCAGTGCCCTGCGGAAACATAAAGAGTGAACAGATGAAAGGCTTATAGTGATGCTGGGCACTTAGGTGGGATGCAGTAAGCTTTTTTTTTTTCTCCCATGCGGCCTATACCAGGGCAGAGCACAGGCTTGGCGAATGCCACTGGCTGCAGAGAGCATGCTGACTCTAAAGGCTGCTCTCCAGCTCGTAATGGTTTACCTGATGCTAGTGAAGAAGGTGTCCTTTTCCCCTCAGCACTTCATGCAAGGTGGCTGTCCTTCCCCGCAAAAAGAAAGGCTGATAGTCCTTGAATAGAGGTTTGGAAGAAATTCACACTCCCCAATAAGATGCACCAGGCAAACGTTTTGACTATTAGATGGAGAATACAAAGATACAGTAATGAGAAAATGACAAGGTCAAGGTCTTAGTTTATCCCTTTTCCTACATGTAGTCTTCACCCCTTTTTCTATAAAAGCTTTTCTTTTTATTTGCCTCCTCATTCCATTGCACCAAGAACCTTTCTTCCTGGGTTCTCAAGCGTTCAAGATCAACTTATTTCAGCTTGCCTGCATCCCTTGTGGTGTCTGGAGTTTTTGGCTTTTCCTTGGTTTCCTGGACTCTTCACCATGCATAATTTCTGTCCCCTCCTTATTCTATGCTGTATGGCTACAGTGACCCTCTCCTGCCATACCCAGAGGTGGGGGCACTTAGAACCACCTGGAACTGTGTTCTGGGGTTGGCTTGTTGAGACCTCTTTAGTCTCTAGAATCCCAGCAATTAATTCGGACCTACATTCTTCATGGTAGATTTTACATCAAGAAAGAGCGGAAAGGGGAGAATCACTTGGGAGAGTGGGATTGATATTTGCATACTCCTGTATATAAAATAGGTAACTAGTCAGAACCTACTATATAGCACAGGGAACTCTATTCAGTACTCTGTAATGACCTATGTGGGAATAGAATCTAAAAAAGAAGGGATGTATGTATATGTATAACTGATTCACTTTGCTGTGCTCCTGAAACTAACACAACATTGTAAGTCAACTATACGCTATTAAAAAAATAAAAGAATGTTTATAAGAGCTGGGGAAAAAAAGCATGGTGTCAAGGGAGTGTGAAAATGATTCTATTGTATGGGAACCACATTGGTTAATATTTTTACACTTGTTCTTTCAGCCTACTCAGCTGTTAGAATTTAATTAGCAGTAATATATTATTGTCAAAGTAATTAAAACCTCGCCTCGATTAAAAGCAGAATGGTTTTAATTAACAGGAAGAGGTTGGGCTGGCCTTAACTTTCTCTGTGAGGAATACACTGGCCTCAGTGGACTGGCTCTGTCTCCTCTGCAGGCTTGAAGGTCCGGGAGGTGTTTATCAACGTCACCAGGCAGCAGGTGGAGGACTTCCACGGGCCCGAGGACTACTGGTGCCAGTGTGTGGCGTGGAGCCACCTGGGGACCTCCAAGAGCAGGAAGGCCTCCGTGCGCATCGCCTGTGAGTATATTCAGGGTGACCCTCTTGTCCTGTAGGGACACAGACTAGCCTTTCATAGAGGGGCTTGGAACAGGCTAGCTGCTTCTTCAGTGGGGAGATGAGGGGACGGCAAGAAACGATCTAATCAGTCCACCTCTGATCAGTCCTCTCTTTTAGAATTGTGTTTTTAATGTTTGAGAATTCCCTCTGGAAGACAATCAGCAAATGAGCTGGGCTTAGAGATTCTGCCTAGGTTGTCAAAATGCAGGTGCCTCCACAATACCAGGAGAAATGGTTTCCCCCCAAAAAAAGGAAAAGAGAAAAACCCACGCAAATGGATTTTGCTCTTCATCATCAGTGACACAGTTCAGGGGACATTGATGGGAAATGTTGAGCAGTGACTGTTTACTGTACTTTGCCAGCAAATCTGCAAAAACAAGACATTAAAGATTAAGGGAGTTTTATAGCCTCCTGTTAAACCTCTTTCCTCTGACTCTTAAAACATGGAAATGGGTTTTAAAACTGCATTTGTTTGACCCAAGTAGGACTGACAAAAAGGCTCTTGAGGAAAAAAAAAAAAAAGAAAGAAAGATTGCCTTTCAGAAGAGCCTAAGGTTTCTTCATCACATTTTAGCATCAGTGTTTTTATCATCTCAAACATGTTTAGAAATACACAAACTTCCTCTCTCTTCCTTAAATGCCTTCATCCCTTCCACCCCAATGAGTCCGCATGATATCTCCTGTGCCAAGGAGTGTAAAAGTCCACCCCACAGCCCCTCAAAAGAGGAGGCCAGAGATGGTTACTGTTGTTGTTATTGTATTAATACCTTTTCCAATGCTGCTATTGAGAGTGCCTTGAAGAATATAGGTCAAGGGCCATTTATATGAGGACTTAAGGAGTTCTTTGTAACAAATGTGGATGGTTTGGGGCTTGAGAATAAGAATAAATTGTGCATTGCAGAGACATTTCTGTTTCTGGGGAAATGAAATCTCCCTCTCAGCACAGGCCCATCACCTTCACTGTCCTCACACTTTGGGAAGCTCTCGGTTGCATGTTGACTGGGCCCTTGGAGGCCAAGGAGGAGGTCATCTTGTAAGCTGTGCTCTTTGATGTAAGACCCGTGGGAGATGTTTTCCCTGTACCTGTAGTTGTTTTAGCCCACAAATAACTTTATGACTGGTCAGCTGAGACAGGGAATGTTTGATTTTATTCTTCCATAAGATGCCCAGCTCTGTGCTCCTAGTGTGGCCTCGGTCAGCCTCACTAAGATATTTGACCCTAGTCAGGGTGAAGCAGATTATCCTTTAGAGCCCAAAGAGAGGAGAAGCAAAACCGTGTAAGGAATTTCAACACAAGTTCCCTCCATTTCCTTTGTCTTTTCCATATCACCTGCCTCCTCCTTTTTACTACTATCTCTTGAGCCCCACATGTATGATATCCTATATATAGCATCTCATGAATCTGTCCGTCTCCAAACTCTGTCACCTCCATACTTGCTCATTCATTCCTGGCCTGCTAGAAACCTCCAAAGGTTCCCCCGCTCCTTAGAAAATTTGGCAGAGAATGGCTCAAACCCATTTTTTGTTAACTTCCACAACCTTTGATTGTATACACTGTACTCCGTCCTTCTAAATACATTGACCTTCTGCGCATCACCCTCACTTCTTAGACATGTGCCTTTGCTCCGAGTGTTTCCTGTTTCAAGAATGTGTATCCTGGTGGCTGAGAACCCAGATACTGGGGTCCTCTTGGTTTCCAGTTACTAAATCCACTGCTTAGTGTTGCAATGGGGGCCAATTGATTGTCTCTGCATCTAATGTTATGATAAAAGGGTGCTGACTTTGTAGAGTTATTACAAGAGTTAGAGGTATTGATAACTATAGTGTCTAAAATCATACCTCACACAGAGTTAACTCTCATCAAGCATCAGTTATTATGACATATTTGATCCTCTGTATCTCCAGTATCATTAGCCCGTGTGCAGTGCTTAAACTAATTGAACTGAGTTACATTTCTTGTGCCTTAGTAATTTTTCTGTGGGTTATGGCTATGTAGATTCTAAACTTCATTTGAGGCCACCCCAAAGTATCCAATTCTTGAAAGTAGGATAGAATTTAAGAATGTTTAAAAAATGGAAAACACTTTTCACTGCCTACCTTTTAGAGTCAGCTGATACTTTTGGGATAATAATCTTGCAAATCTCTTTAGGGATTAAAAAATCATTTGGTCATGCTTGTACAGGATATGCACCCATGACTATAATAAAGATGTGATTTTTAGTAAAAAAGAAAATCTTTAAAGCCCATGTTATGCAGTTAGCTTAATATAATCTCTAATATTTAAACATATTTTTAATCTCTTCCTATGTAGCAAGTGACAGATTTTTTCATTTATTTGAAATTATTTATGCAAGTCAAGACGTGATTTATCATTAAATATTGCATTTGACTTGGGAACCAGTGTACATTAAAATGTAAATTGAAACATAACTAAGTTTAATGGCATCAAAAGTGGAGGGAAAAACTGCCTTTAGGACCTTGCTTAGAATTCTTTTGATTTACTTGCAGAAGGGTTAAAAAAATTTTTTTAAAGACAGTTCTTAGTTTTTTTATAACTTTCATGTTTTGTTGAAATAAGGGATTTCTGCCTGCTATTTGCAAGCATTTCCCAGCAAATAACATATTGCACATGAGGATAGTTTTTATTCTCAATAAATGAAAAGCCAAATTGGATATAATTGTCACTATATTTCTTCTTTTTAAGATTGGTTTTTGAAGTGCTAAAGGCCTCTTCATGTGCTCAATAAAGATTTTGATATATGAATGTAGCTTATGAATCTGATGACAATTGTCTTGAGGGGACTTTGCAAAATTAGGATCATTTTTGTATGATTGATTAAACTATTGTAGTTCAACATCAGAGCTTCTTATGCTTCCTGCATTTAACCAATGTTCCATTAAAAATTTAGCAGTTTCAAAACTGCAGTGGGCAAAACCTTCGTGGCATCTGAGCCATTCAACTGAGAGATGTCTTGTCATGATCATGTTAGCTTATCTCTACAGAAACACCAGGAAGCTTGCTGGCATGCTATCACTTAGAGATCATCTGATTTTCAAGGGAAAAAAAATACACTATTATTTTATTCCTGTCACTTATGTTTTCATTGAAATGGTCCCACCTGGGAAACAGTTAACTTTGTAGATTTCTAGCTTCTAACCCAGACCCGAGGAAGGACCAGGGAAGCTGTGTTTGTATGAGGTTATCCAAGTGATTCTATGATTGTATAACCTTGGGACAATGTACCCAGGAACAGGGCTTCTCAAGCTTTCAACATGCATGCAAATCAGCTGATTTCCTGTTAAAATGTAGATGGTTCAGTTAAGAGGATTCAGTATGTCCAGTCCAAGGTCTGAGATTCTGCCATTTCTAAGAGTTCCCAGATCATGCCGATATTGCCAGTTGGTCTGTGGACCCTACTTTGAGTGGGAAGACCCTAAAACCTAGAACACCTTAGGAAGCACTGTTTAGGAAGTAGTTGGCACTTAATAGCTGAGAAAATGACATTCAGAAAAAGGTTAGATGGCGTGACCACAGGTCTTCCAGCAAATAGATGGAATATGTGGAGCCAGATCTTAAATCCATCCATTCATCCTTCTGAGTGTTCTTGCTACTAAGCCCAGTTGACTGCATTCTTCTGTTAAATGTTAATTTGAGAACCATCATACAGAAAAACAAGTTCATGTGCATATAAGTGTTTCCTTGAGGGAAGCAGTGATTGCTTTCTTTCTCTGTTTCTGAAAAGTTGAGTTCTTCCATATGGTCAAATTGTATACACACAAACACACATATCATACATACGCACCCTAACTATATTATATATGTGTGTGTATATACATATATGGGCTTCTCTGTTGGCTTAGTGATAACAGTCTGCCTACAATGCAGGAGACTCAGGTTCAATCCTTAGGTCAGGAAGATCCCCTGGAGAAGGAAATGGCAACCCACTCCAGCATTTTTGCCTGGGAAATCCTGTGGGCAGAGGAGCCTGGCAGCCTACAATCCATGGGGCCACGAAGAGTCCAACATGACTGAGCAGTTTAACGACAATATGTGCACACATGTAATCCATATGTAGGCTTCCCTGATGGCTCAGATTGCAAAGAATCTGCCT
Source organism: Oreotragus oreotragus (assembly GCA_006410675.1). Lineage (NCBI taxonomy): Eukaryota > Metazoa > Chordata > Mammalia > Artiodactyla > Bovidae > Oreotragus > Oreotragus oreotragus. The sequence goes on along the minus strand of SJYX01012617.1, from coordinate 241,683 downwards.
AGAGTGCAAGAGGCCTAGGTTTGATCCCTGGGTCAGGAAGACAAGCCATGCCAGTATTCTTGCCTAGAGGATCCCATGGACAGAGGATCCTGGTGGGCTACAGTCTGTGGGGTTTCGAAGAATCAGACACAGCTGAACAACTAACACACACAATACATATGTATATTATATATATTTATATTTATATATATAATATATAAATTTATAATGTACATTATATATCAATGTATTTTTATACATATGTATATGTATATATAGTTACATAAAATCATGAGCTATTCCTTAGTGGCCAAAAAGATTGGTACAGATTTTGTTTTAGTAGCTGAAGTGCCCGTCATCTTAAACCATTGCATTTCCCTTCATCATTCCACCCCATGTCAGAGAGATGCTGGCTGCCCATCCAGCTGCCTAGGGCTGGAAGTAGCTGAAGCTCCATTTCAAAGTGTTTTTCTAAAGGTAAATAAATAAATACAGCCCAGCCATGTTCTCCCCACCAAGTTGGCAGAAGTCCGTCTCCAGGGAGCATCTCCCACGGGCCTCCTCTCGTTTGTTTGACTCAGTCAAGCTGGAGGTAGTCAGAACGCGGTGGCATCTGTTACTTCTGCTGCTGGATGATTGTCAAAACGAGGAATATTCAATTATTCATAGTTGTTTATTTTCATGGGTGAACATTTGGCTGCTTAGCCATTGCTCTTCCTTCCCGTTTTTCTTCCTCTTCTTCATCTGCTTACAACATGTTTGGCGTCTGTCATTAACCCTTTGGTCAGGCAAACTCGTCTTGACACCCGAACTTCGTTTGCCATGTGGGAATTGGGGGTTGAAAGAAACATTGGCCTGTTCCAGTCACATAGCAAGTTGGCAGCTTGAGATAAATTGAAGATGCTTAGCCATTGCTCTTCCTTCCCGTTTTTCTTCCTCTTCTTCATCTGCTTACAACATGTTTGGCGTCTGTCATTAACCCTTTGGTCAGGCAAACTCGTCTTGACACCCGAACTTCGTTTGCCATGTGGGAATTGGGGGTTGAAAGAAACATTGGCCTGTTCCAGTCACATAGCAAGTTGGCAGCTTGAGATAAATTGAAGCAGGAACCCACTGTTGATTATTTTTTAAAAGAGGAATCTATAAAATATGGATCCTGAATATAACTTTAATAGCTTATTGGAGACACTCTTCCTAAAATATCTATGCAGTTGTGCCAAGAATGAGTGAAAAACTTAGAGAATCTCTTTTAAAAGCTATAAAACTACCTACCTCATTTCACAGCCCCATAGCAAGAACAGTATTATTTTTTATTTGCTTTGGTGGGAGAAGGTGTTATCTTCTCTAAAAAAAAAATTATGTTTTGTTTTTTTTTTCACATATTTAGTTTTGGTTGTGCTGGGTCTTCATTTGCTGCACATGGGCTTTCTCTAGTTTCAGCGAAAGGGGTTACTCTTGTTGCAGGGCATGGTCTCAAGGGTGCACAGGCTTCAGTAGGTGAGGTTTGCGGGCTCAGTAGTTGTGGCAAATGGGCTTAGTTACCCAATGGCATGGGGGATCTTCCTGGACCAGAATCAAACCTGTGTTCCCTGCATTGGCAGGCAGATTCTTAACCACGGACTGCCAAGGAGGTCTAAGAGGGTGGCATCTTTTTCAAAACTTAGAGGAGATACCCAGTTTAACCTGTTAGAAATCTTGGCTTCGTGGCTTTGATGAAAATTTCACATGCTAAAAGCTGTCCATAACCCTCTCTTGATGGCAAAATTAAATATAAAACAAGCATCTTCATGTTTATCTGGTGCTTAGAGTACCTAGCTAAGGAAGGGGATGGACGTTGAAATGCAGCCTGCACCCTACCAGACAGGAATGCACCCCAGAATGTGGTTGTAACCACATGAGTGAAGGGGATGGATTTCCTTGTGGCCTTTTTATAGCCAATACCTCGTTCTCGTAGGTGTCCGATTGACACCAAAGAGCCCCCATAGGCTTGTGGCAGCAGAACTGGGTACAAAATTTGTGGTACTGAGTGCAAAATGAAAATGTGGGCCCCTCGTTCAAAAATCAAGAGTTTCAAGCCATCAGTATTAGAGCAATAAATCAACCATTCTGTTTCACAACCATGAAGATAGCCACAGTGGCAGTAATGGTGATGACTCGGGAAGTCACTTTGTATGTGTAATGGTTTTATAAAAAGGGACTAATTGGCCTAAAGGCTAGGGACACATTCCAACTGGCTCCATATGGAACAGGAGACAAGATTATTCTGTTTTTCCTCCAAAGCCAGAGGCCACATCACAGGAGCTAAGTTTTAAGATAGCATATTTGGGGTCAAGCCAGCAACTAGAAATGTGCATATACCAGAGCATTCTTCCTGGACTGCATTCTCCTGCAAACTGTACATAAGCAAGTGAGGGCTGTATGTCTGTTGGTGGTGATACTGGTAAAAGAAATTACTGCATTGGGTGAGCAGGTGACTAATAGGGGTTTCTTTTAGAAAACGTATTGTGACATAATTCAGACTTTCAAGAAAGTTACAGTGTAGTACAAAAATATCTCATTAAGCTCTTTACTCACAACCTTCAAATGTTATCATTTGGCCATACTGGCTTTGACATCATGTCTTTCTGTGTTTATCAGTGGATATATTTGTAATTAGACAATGATGGTTTGTATTTTGACTTACAATTAAGTTGCAAACATGATGCTCCTTTTGCCCTAAGTACGTTTCCCCTAAATGCTTTAAATACTGTATGTTTGTAAAAAAAAAAAAAAAAAAAAAAAACACACATTTTCTGACATGACTGTAGTATTTATCAAGAAATTCACATTGATACAGTTCTGTAGTCCAGTCTAAAGACCTTATTCATCTTTTATCAGTTGTTCTGGGAAGTCCTTTATAACAATAACAAAAATCTTAGATCATGGCTTTCATTCAATTGCAAGGTCTCTTTAGCCTTCTTTAATCCAAATAATTGCATCGTCTTCCTTTGTTGTTCATTACATTGAATTTTTTCAAGTGTAAAGGTCAGTCATTTTGTGTAGTGTTCCTCAAATTGAACTTGTTAAAAAGAAATAGCAGTCACCTCAAAAGGACTTTGACAGGTCAAATCTGGGACAATTTGAGTCTCAAAAGAGATCATAGTGAAGGTTATAACTTATTAAATAAGAATCCATGAATCTACACTGATATATTTTTAAAAGAATATAAAAATAAATGGAAGGAGACAACTCTCTTTTATAATAGAATAAATGAATAAATATAGAAGGAATGATGGAAATGGAAAATCATTTAGCACCTGTCATAAAACTAATTGATTTAGACAAGTGTCATGGATGTTGAAATCAGTGACTGAAAGTTTTAGGAGTAAAAGAATGTTTATAGAACTGAACATGAAAGTATTTCTCCACAAGTCACTGACTAATTACAAGAAGGGAGTTAGTAACTTAGCAGTAGGGAATCCCACCACACACCACCTTAAACATGTGGTCACAGTTGAGATCACCAGCAGTGGGACAAATCCATGAATCACTCCTGATGAGTTAGACTGAGGAGATTGCATCACTTCAATGATAGTCCTTCCATATATAACTCATCTGTATTTAACCCTAGGGAAACATTGGACAAGGCTAAATTGAGGAACGTTTTACATAAATGGTCATTTTTAACTACAGATATCTCAAAATTCTAGCCTGGTGTAGGAATGTTGATGGGGTGGCCTGGGGATATAAGACACTACAAGATAAACTTGGTATTTCCCTTCAGATCAGTAAAATATAAACATGAACACAAATATGGAAAAAAATTTTCTTGAATTGTGGAGATGCGACTAGAAACGTCAAAGCCCTTTTGGGCATGCCACATCTTTTTAAGCTCTAAATGCCTTGGAGATGCGACTTGATTCTCCTCTGCCAGTAGGGGCATTTAGTAGAAAGTGTGAGTAACACTGAATTGTAAGAGATTGTGATTCTATGAGTAGAGTAGGGTGATTTCTATGGAATTGTTGTAAACTGTGCTGCTTTTGCTTAATTTGTACATAACTGAGTACATCGACCTTAAAGGCGGGAACTTCCGGATAGCAGCGTGTGACTTCATAGCATTTCCTACTGTGGACGATGAAAAAAAAAAACCCCAACCAAATAACATTCCTTCATGTCATTGAATGCCAAGTATTATTTTACTGAGAAGAATTTGCAGAAATAGGGCCAGCACCTTTTTTTAGGAAATCACAGTTCAGTCTGCCATTCTGGCGAAATAAACCTTAAAATTCCTAGAAAATGGCCATTTCTCTAAAAGGCCATTTCTCATAGAGGTTTAAGACAAAGAGGATATAGATTTTGCTTCAATTCAGCTCTTATTTTCTCCACTGAAGAAACCTTCTGACAGATAGTCTGAACAGATGATAAGCAAACAAAAGAAAACCAAAAAACCCACAAAACAAAAACATGACTTACCTTTGTCCATCTCTGAGGACTTTCGAGCCTCGTGATATGATGGTTAAATTAGTTCAGCATCCTTCTACCAGGATAAGTAAGGGCAGGGAAGTGCATTCTAGAGATTTGTTGAGTGTCAAAAAGAAAAGCTAACCAAGGTGTGAAAGTGCTGGATAGCCATGAATAATTGTCACTTTTGCTAGATAGCACCACGATAAATAAAATTCCATTCCTTTGAAGAGTTTATACCCTAGTATAGTGAATAGCATAGACTTATACACAAGTCTTTTTCAAGGGAGTGTGGCTAGAGTAAGCACAGTGTGTTTTTGAAGCTCACCCCAAGGATAATTTACTAAGCCTCAAGTCCTGTGGTACATTTTCTGGGCTAATTCCTTAGGAAGGAGGAGGGTTGAGTTGAAGATCCCATGTTCAGGTTAAGGAGAAAGCTTGAGTTGTAAGCCCAGAAAAATGGATCAGTGAGGAAACTGCATGGAACTATGTGGGAAAACAAGGAGTTGGGGCTCCCGGGAGAGGTAGGCAGGTCGGATTGTGGAGGATGTTTGGATCCTCTGCTAAGAGTTTAGTCATCCATGTGGTCTGGGGCAACTGCAGTGTCATAATCAGGCAGTGATATGGTCATACCTTCGAACCCCTGCCCCACCTTGCTGTTCAGCCACAGAGATTTAAAGGGGAGCAAAGCTCAAGACATAGCTTGTGCTAAGCTATGGGACTGCTGATGGGGCTTGAACTTTGCTGGATTGTATACTTTAAAGGGGGAGGGGAAGATTGGAGATTGCAGGAACATGAAATGCCCAAGACCATGTGGCTACTTGCATGCAGTGGTGAGGAGAAGTGAAGCAGACCTTCAGGAATTAACCCCAGGTTTGGGGTTTTCCAGATTTGGGGTTAAAGTGATTGAATGAATGGTGATTTCCTGAAGTGAGATCGTGAACAGAGTAGAAGAAACTAGTGTGGAGAACAAGATGCTGAGTTTGATTTTTGATCACGTTATGTAGGAACTACAGAGATATTACTTAGCCAACGAAGGTCCGTCTAGTCAAGGCTATGGTTTTTCCTGTGGTCACGTATGAATGTCAGAGTTGGACTGTGAAGAAGGCTGAGCACCGAAGAATTGATGTTTTTGAACTGTGGTGTTGGAGAAGACTCTTGAGAGTCCCTTGGACTGCAAGGAGATCCAACCAGTCCATCCTCAAGGAGATCAGTCCTGGGTGTTCTTGGGAAGGAATGATGCTAAAGCTGAAACTCCAATACTTTGGCCACCTCATGCAAAGAGTTGACTCATTGGAAAAGACCCTGATGCTGGGAGGGATTGGGTGCAGGAGAAGAAGGGGACAACAGAGGATGAGATGGCTGGATGGCATCACTGACTCGATACACATGAGTCTGGGTGAATTCCAGGAGTTGGTGTTGAACAGGGAGGCCTGGCGTGCTGCGATTCATGGGGTCGCAAAGAGTCGGACACGACTGAGCAACTGAACCCATGGAAGATATAGGATGAACCAGTCCATTCTAAAGGAAATCAGTCCTGAATATTCATTGGAAGCACTGATGCTGAAGCTGAAACTCCAATACTTTGGCCACCTGATGTGAAGAACTGACTCATTGAAAAATACCTTGATGCTGGGAAAGATTGAAGGCAGAAAGATTGAGGAGAAGGGGATAACATAGGATGAGATGGTTGGATGGCATCACCAACGTGATGGACATGAGTTTCAGTAGGCTCCAGGAGTTGGTGATGGACAGGGAAGCCTGGCGTGGTATAGTCTGTGGGGTTGCAAAGAGTCGGAGCAACTGAACGGAACTGAACCCATGGAATGTTCAATAAACTGTCTTTATCAAGCAGTTTGGGTTATGAGCCTGAAGCCCAGGGATCAGCCTCAAACATTAGAATTTGGCAAGTAGTTGGTCTTTAGGGTAGTACTAACCTTGTCCATCAGGAAGATAGGAGGAGCAGGTTTTTATCTGAAATACTTACGATGGTGTGACTTGGACTTCTCTAGTGGTCCAGTGTTAAAGACTTTGCCTTTCAGTGAAAAGGGTGTGGGTTTGATCCCTGGTCGGGGAGCTAAGACGCCATGTGCCTTGCAGCCAAAGAGCCAAAACATAAAACAGAAGCAATATTGTAACCAATTCAGTAGGACTTTAAAAAATAGCCCATGTCAAAATAAAAAAATCTTACATGATATTGACTAAGAAAGATGCACAACCTAACAGTTGAGTTATGTTTTATTTGGCAGGAACTTTCTAGGACTTTAAGCCCAGGGCACAGCATCGCGATAATGCTCAGAAAACTATTCTGAAGAGACAAGGGGAGAAGCCGGGATATATAAAAGTTTTTGCAACAAAATACCAGGGAATCAGAATATCAAAGGATTCAGTTCAGTTCAAAGGATTCAGTTCAGTTCAGTCACTCAGTCATGTCCGACTCTTTGCGACCCCATGGACTGCAGCACGCCAGGCCTCCCTGTCCATCACCAACGCCTGGAGTTTACACAAACTCATATCCATTGAGTCGGTGATGCCATCCAACCATCTCATCCTCTGTTGTCCCCTCTCCTCCTGCCCTCAATCTTTCCCAGCTTCAGGGTCTTTTCAAATGAGTCAGCTCTTCGCATCAGGTGGCCAAAGTATTAGAGTTCCAGCTTTAACATCAGTCCCTCCAATGAACACCCAGGACTGATCTCCTTTAGGATGGACTGATTGGATCTCCTTGCAGTCCAAGGGACTCTCAAGAGTCTTCTCCAACACCACAGTTCAAAAGCATCAGTTCTTCTGTGTTCAGCTTTCTTTATAGTCCAACTCTCACATCCATACATAACTACTGGAAAAACATAGGCTTGACTAGATGGACCTTTGTTGACAAAGTAATGTCTCTGCTTTTTAATACGCTATCTAGGTTGGTCATAACTTTCCTTCCAAAGAGTAAGCGTCTTTTAATTTCATGGCTGCAGTCACCATCTGCAGTGATTTTGGAGCCCCAAAAAATAAAGTCAGCCACTGTTTCTGCTGTTTCCCATTTATTTCCTATGAAGTGATGGGACCAGATGCCATGATTTTAGGCTTATTGTTAACCAAAAGAAAACCTTAGGGGGGTAGGAGGAAGGTTCTAGAGGAAGGGGTATACTTATGGCTGACTCATGTTGATATGTGGCAGAAACCAATGCAATATTGTAAGTAATTATCTTCTAGTTAAAAATAAAAGAAATCCCAGTATTTCAAGTTAAGGAATTTAGTGCTTTTCTCTGTATGAAAAGTGAAAATGTTAGTCTCTCAGTTGCATCCAGCTCTTTGCCACCCCACAGACTATAGCCCACCAGGCTCCTGTGTCCATGGGATTCTCCAGACAAGAATACTGGAGTGGGTAGCCATTCCCCTCTCAGGGGATCCTCCTGACCCACGGATCGAACCCAGGTCTCCTGCATTGCAGGCGGATTTTCTTCCGTTTGACCAGGGGGGAAGTCTTTTTCTGTGTATGGGAAGATACAAGAGTCTGGGGTCATTGAAACCATTCCTTTGATGTGCTCCTCATGCGAGAGACCCGGGTTCGATTCCTGGGTCGGGAAGATCCCCTGGAGAAGGAAATGGCAATCCACTCCAGCACTCTTGCCTGGAAAATCCCATGGACAGAGGAACCGGATAGGCTACAGTCCATGGGGTCGCAAAGAATCGGACACGACTGAGCGACTTCACTCACTCACTCACTCACTCACTCAGCTCTCTGGGGCCAGTGTCCTGTGCTTCCTCATCCAGAGATTCCTCAGGTGCACGGCCGCGGTGGCTGCCGTGGCTGCTGCTAGATGGGCTTGGCATTGGCAGCCCTCCGTTTCCATCCTGAATGCCCTCAGGGCTCACCATTCTGGCACCTGTAATGTGATGGTCTGATGGCTGCAACATCCTTTGTTTACTATAGGCAGGCAGTATTTTAGTTCTCAATGGTTTCCCACACTACACATTTTCCATCCTCCTCCCCAAATCCCCAAGTGCTGGGGAAGAGAAAGAACAGTGGACCATGGGTAGAATTCTGTACGTGGTTAAGGAGTGGACAGAGCGGAGCCAAAGAGGAAACAGAGAAGGAAAAAAAATGACGAGGCACTGAGAAATCCAAGAGTGGAGATTTTTCTTTTTTTTTTTTAGTTATGGAAGTATGATAGCACATTTACAGGAGACTTGGAAAATTACAGAGCAAAACTGCATATAGTTCCATTATATATTACAGTTATTTTTAAGTAGACAAATTAAAATTTTTAGTTGGAGTTTCAGTATCAAAGGAAGAGTGGAGATGTTGAAGAAGGAAGAAATGGCTCATGGTGTCAGTGTGATCACCAGATTAAAGTAAGACATAGGAGGGGTCAGTTTATTTGCTTCCATTGACCCAGGACAAAGCAGTGTTAAGAGGGTGACTGGAGATGCTCATAGGCCCAGGAATCAGTGGAAGATGAGAAAATGCAGATGGTATGGATGCCCCTGTCGAAAATTTTGACTGCAGATGAAAAATCTAGAGCATTAGCTGGGGTTAACCATTTGAAGAATAGATGGATCCTAATACAAGCATGACATTTAGACATAGCGCACTTTAAAAGGTCACAAGAGCTGGGTTTGCGTTCTGGCATCAACTACGCAGCTTTGTCCTCTAGTTGAGTGTCTCTTAAAACTTGCAGCCTACAAGGAGAAGCATACAGGGAGCTCTTAAAAAAAAAAAATTAAGATTACTGGGCTTTGTTCAAGATCTGTTGAATCATAATGTCTAGGAGTAGGGTCCAGGAACGCTGTCCACAAGTCAAGTTTTCTTTGCAGATTCCTCCTCCTCTTCCCATTTCTAAGTATGGTGATACCCTTAAGTCTCTCCTTCTCCCACAGGTTTTCCCTAGGTGAAACCTCTCACTCCATAGCACCAGCACTGTCTGTCTCTTGTATACAGTTAGTTGCATCTGATTCTTATGCAACTCCATGGACGGTAGCCCACCAGGCTCCTCTATCCATGGGATTTCCCAGACAAGAATAATGAAATGGGCCACCATTTCCTTCTCCAGGGGATCTTCCGCACTCAGGGATCAAACCCACATCTCCTGCATTGCAGGGAGATTCTTTACCAGCTGAGCCACCACGCAGTTGAGTGTCTGTTGATACACTGGTTTTCCTTGGCCCTGACCTTGCACCTCGTCTCCTGATGACTTTGTTCAATGCCTCCCTGATACATTAACTCAGATATCTAGTCGGCATCTCAACATAATATGTCCCAGAGAAAACTGCCTTGGTTTTCATCCCGTCAGTTCTGCTGCAAACCTGTGTTTCTCCCCAAACTTTCCAGTTCAGTAATGGTGCCTCAGGGCTCACGGCAAGACCTGGGTGTCATCCTTGACTCTTCCGTTTCCTTCAGTCACATCCCATCCAGCAACAAGTCCCGCCCCATCTGTGTCCACAGCACATCCTGAGTTTGCCCACTTGCCCCCATCTGGCTATTTCTTCAGTGGGATAATCTCGCTGCTCACTTTCTTGCCATACTAAAAGCCATTCTCCACGCAGCAGCCAGAAAAAAATTGCTTGAACAACAAAACATACAAGTCATATCATGTTCTTCCCTTGGCTGAACTTCTCCCATTGGATTTCCAAGTTCCATGATACTGGCCCCAGGGGACTAGCTAGCCTCCTCTTGCCTTGCCTTGCCCCAAAATGCTCTCCTTCCCTGCGTCAGCCCTGGTGGCTTCCTTTATTACTCAGGTGCCCCTAGTTGTCACTACTTCAGAGCCATTGTCATTCCTTTTTCCTGGCAAGAGTGCTCCAGACCTCTGAGCAGTTAGTTCTTACTTGTGAGCTTTAGTTTTATCTGCATTATTGGTTAGTCACTTTCTAAGACTTAATGTGAACTATAGAGCTTGCTACCAACAAAGTGAACAGCACCTGGCTGGAGTGATCTCTTAGATCCTTCCTGTTTGGGCAAGATTTATTTAAGGTCAGGCAAAATGCCACTCTCATTTCTTCCACTCACTTGGGCTGAGCAGAAAGCATAGTGCTAGCTAGTTAGTGGCTTATTGCAGCGTTTACAGGCTTAAGACACATGGCCACATCTTGTCCTGATCGACCTTCCAGGCCTCAGGGAGAACTAGGGAAAAGGGAGAATCAAAACGCTAAAAATGCAGGATAAAAAATGTATTTTTTTCTTGCTGCTAGGTTGGCGTTTTCTTTCTTATTTCTCCCTTCTTTTTTGCCCCCCCGCCTCTCCATCTCTCTTGTAGTACTAGTACTGAATTACAATGAGATGGTGAGTATTGAAAGCATTAGTTTCTTTTTAAGTCATGTCATCTTAAACTCTGCTAGTTCATATCCCTCTCATTTCTGGGGGAGGGCTAGGAGGGCACCCAGGAAGGTCAGGAAAAATTCTCCCGTGTGTGTTGTTCTTAAAACTCGGTCCCATCGACCTTGGAGTTTGTTTGGTGTTCACGTGCTCATCAGGATGCTGGGCTGAAGACAAGTCTAGTGCTGCTCGTAGGGGACGAGAGTTTTAGGCAGCACTACAGATGGTGAATCCTGTCTATAGAAGGATAAGGAGTGCCACTTTGCTATCTACTTCTTGAGAACTGAGCAGACGAGTCTAGTCAGTGGCCCCCATCAAAAGCACTTTTGTTCAAGACTTGTGGTTACCAAGGGGACGCGGGTGGGGGAAAGATGGTTTGGAAGATTGGGGTGAGCAGATTCAAACCATTGTATATAGGATAAACAACAAGGTCTTACTATATAGCACAGGCAGCTATATTCAATATCCTGTGATATACTATAATGGAAAAGAATTTCTTTAAGTGTAAATATATATATACACACACATATATGTGTATGTATGTATATATAACTGAATCATCTTGCTGTCTAGCAGAAATTAACATAACATTGTAAATCAACCATACTTCAATTTTTTTTAAAGCACTTGTTTCAGTGGCTATTCCTGCATTCACCTAAAGCTCAGTTTTCCCATTAGAACCACCAGGAGAACAATAGTATTTTCAAACAGAAAGAAGGTGGAACTTAACAGTATTTTGTTATCAGCAGAACGTGATGTAAAGATACAGAATGTGAGGTATTAACTTTGTTTTAATTTGATTTAATACCTTGGAAACAAAGAAGCAGAGAATTCCTATGTTTTCACCTGATAACTTTTGTTCAGATGTGCTATTTAGGTCTTGCTTCAGCTGTCCTTTGGATATTGACATAGCCCAAATCAATATAATCAATAGACAGAAATCACCTTTTATGGAACCTGGAGATAAAGCAAACCTCTGACATTTTCCACAGGGATAATTGCCTTGTGGAGTCCCCGCCTATAGTCCTGCTAAGACAAGTGGTACTGAAGCCTTCTTAAATGTAGATGGCTACGCTGCGTAGCACTTAAGTCCACTGCCGTGTCCCCTGGACCGGGAATGCACACCTGGGCAGATTAGCTGCTATGAGTAGACTCAGAATGAAAGACTTACTCAGGAAGGGTAAAGTGATTGTGTACTTGTGAATTCTGGCTTTTCTGAATTTGACTTGATCCTCAAAGAGAATCGGGAGTTGATAGAGGCACCAGAAGGGGAACGATAACGGTTAAAGAAGCAGGCAATAGCGGTCCTGAGATACCAGAAAGTGAAGTGAAATTGTAAGCCGTTCAGTCGTGTCTGACTCTTTGTGACCCTATGGACTATAGCCCACCAGACTCCTCTGTCCATGGGGTTCTTGTCCAAAGGCGAGACTACTGGGATGGGTTGCCCTTCCCTTCTCCAGGGGATCTTCTGACTCATGGATCGAACCTAAGCCTTCTGCATTGCAAGTGAATTCTTTACCATCTGAGCCACCAGGGAAGCTAAGACCTGAGTAAATACAATTAACAGAAAGCAGAGGCCATTAAGATAGAACAGAGGGACTTCCCTGGTGGTCCAGTGGTTAAGAATCTGCCTTACAATGCAGGGGACTCGGGTTCAGCGCCTGGTCGGGGAACTAAGATCCCATATGCTGCAGGGCAACTATGCCCGCATGGCAAAACTGCTGAGCCCACGCACTGCAGCAGAAGGACCTGCATGATGCAACCAAGACTGGATGCAGCTAAAAACAAATTAATATTTAAAAAAAAAAAAGAATGAAAAGCAGTTGGTTAGGAGGGACACGACATCTGTGCTAAAAGGAGTATGAAATAACCCTGTTAACAGAATTGCATTGACTCTCTTTACCCCCTTGCTTGGCCATATTCCAGTCTGTTTATCTGCTTACTTTGTGATCCGTATTCTGTCCTCCAAGCCTGGTGTGCAGTCTTCCTTGGTTTCCAGAGAGTCTTGGCCTCAACACTGAGTCTTCCTCATATTCAGTTAATCCTGAAATTGTGATGGAATCTGAATGGATGTTTGTGTGTCCTTGTAAACAAAAGAAGCCAAATACAATGGAATGCGTTGAGCTGGGAATGGCTCAATAGAGAGCAGGTTAAATTAGTACTCAAAGCGTTTTGTGAAACTGCAGCTGTTTCTTCTCACCATAATGTGTCCCTGCTGCAGGATGCTGCCTTCCAACACCACTGTTGCCTGACAAACTAAGCTACTTGTTGTGAAAGGGATAATGACACACCGTGCTAGTTATAAAACGATTTATTGACAACGGCAATTTAACAGCAGAGGAATTGCAGAGCACAGGGCTACTAACGGAGCCCCAACATTATTCTGTGGCTCAGAAAAGCAGTCTTGAGTAGCCTCTGCACAACAGGACCTCTGGCATCATCCAAACCCCTTGATGTCCCAGTAAACAGACCCTGTGCGTTACACAGCACCAAGGTGGGATCAGAGGGAATGTGGAAAGGTTCACACAATCCAGCTTTGATCTAAGCTGTCCCTCCTCCCCTCTTGCTGCCAGATTTACTCAGCAGTAGTTAAGGTTGTGCGCTCCCTGGTAGCTCAGTGGTAAAGAATCCTGCCTGCCAATGCTGGAGACGCAGGTTCGGTCCCTGAGTCAGGAAGATCCCCTGGAGAAGAAAATGGCAACTGACTCGCGTGTTCTCGCCAGGGAAATCCCATGGACAGAGGAGCCTGGAGGAGCTAGAGTCCATGGGTTCCAAATGTGTCGTATGTTACTTAGCAACCAAGGAATAAGTTAAGGCAACACTTTTCAGAAATCTTGGGACAGAGAAATCTACATGTGGAATTGTCCTTTAGGGCTGGCTGTCCTTCAGAAAGACCGCAACGTCAGAACTAGACAATTCACAGCCAGGGCATGAAATGACAGCAAGAAGCCGCTTGGCATCAACGTGAATCAGTGTGTCAAGGATGGGCACAATTCATAGATGTAAGTAAGCCAGAGAGTTTAAGCCAGGCTGCCAAGAGAAGTATCTGTAAATGTACCAAAATACAAGGAGATTATCACCAAAGAAAGAATTGACCTGACAGGAAGCCTTTTCTGTGCTTCCTTTGGGACCTGGAGTTAGGAACTGATTTCTCAGGTCATAACTGCCAGGGTCTGGAGTATTGAGGGCACCAAGCCTTGACTTTCCTTTTGCTGGCATCCATCTGTTCTGCATGTGAACCGGTCCTTTTATTACAACAAATGATCTGTATTTGGCTAAGTTACAAATTCCTTTTATGTGTGACAAATGTGGTTTGTTGTTCCTTTAGTAAAATATGGGTGGGAAAGATGTGACGCTGATTTGAATGCCAGTGTATTCGGGCACTAATGGGACTTTGTACCATCCTCCTGCAATCTTAACAAATGACTATGACTATTAAAAAAAAAAAGACTATGATTTTTCACTGGCTGATTTGGTTTGAATGAGTAAATTATTTTTATTTCATTGCATTAACTGCCAGAACATTGAATGAGCCGATAACTCCCTGGTGTTTCTGAGCTGCAAAGAACTATTATTCGGAATTGAATTTTTATTGATTTTTCCGTGCTACAGTGACTTTTCTAACATAGTAGCATGAAAGGAAAATGAGAAAAAGGCCAAACAGGGCAGAAGGTGAGGAAAGGGAGGTGGCTGCTTCCCGTGGCCTGGCCCCAGATGGACCACTTATTGGCAAGTACTGCTGCCTGGTTGATCTCGTGGCTGATTGTATGATTTACAAGTTAGCCAAATACCTGCTTCATCACCTCTCACTCCTCTTCCCTGCTCTGGTTCCAGTCGTCCTGTGCCTTGTTGGCATTCTGCTGAGGGACTGAACAGGGAACAGGGTGAAGAGGCAGCAGAAGCAGAGTGATGCTCCAGATTGACCCGCACTGATGTTTGCTAGTATCTTTCATACGAGCTATGAAGATGAGAATGGACAAGCATTGCTTTAACAGCATTGTAGTACATTTATCTACTGGAGACATATGTGGTATATTAGTATATAGTAATCATTAAATGAGTTGACACGGAAGCTCACTGATCGATTTATCCATTCAGCAAATATTTATTTAGTGACCACTGTATACCCTCCAAGGTACTGAAGGGAGGCAATGAACCAAACAGAAGAAAGATCTTTTTATCTGCAGAGATTTCCATAAGTAAAATCACATTAGGATGACTATCTCAGCATATACTAAAGACTGAAAAATATAGTCCTTCTTGCTTCCTTCTTTAATAGATGTCGTAGGAGTGAAACTTGGTACAATAAAATGAAACAAAATGTACTTCTTCCCTGGCTTCTGATTCAGTTTGGTCTAGTTTAAAGAATCTTTTGACAACTTGTAGGAAAGAGGGGCTTTTTTTGGACATTTTTTTTTTTTTCTGGCTGTAAAAGAAATCCACATTCATCACAGAAAATTTTAGAAAATGCAGAAACAGATGAAGAGTATAATGAATATTCCCATAATTATCCAGTAGCAAATCTTTGAAATGCTGAGTGATTTCTCTTTAGGGCTTTTCCTATGACATATATAGTAATCCCATACCAGTTGCTATTTAAACATTTTTAAATCTTTAATCTTGATGTGTGTGTATGTGTGTCTGCAGCTTGATTCAGTTCCCTTCTACAAAATAATGGGAAAATTATTATTGTTTTCTTTCCATAGATGATGTGAGTATCAGTGAGATCAGAAGGTGGGAATCTATTTATATTCTGCTTCAGTAGGAGTGAAACTTGGTACAATAAAATGAAACAAAATGTACTTCTTCCCTGGCTTCTGATTCAGTTTGGTCTAGTTTAAAGAATCTTTTGACAACTTGTAGGAAAGAGGGGCTTTTTTTGGACATTTTTTTTTTTTTTACTGGCTGTAAAAGAAATCCACATTCATCACAGAAAATTTTAGAAAATGCAGAAACAGATGAAGAGTATAATGAATATTCCCATAATTATCCAGTAGCAAATCTTTGAAATGCTGAGTGATTTCTCTTTAGGGCTTTTCCTATGACATATATAGTAATCCCATACCAGTTGCTATTTAAACATTTTTAAATCTTTAATCTTGATGTGTGTGTATGTGTGTCTGCAGCTTGATTCAGTTCCCTTCTACAAAATAATGGGAAAATTATTATTGTTTTCTTTCCATAGATGATGTGAGTATCAGTGAGATCAGAAGGTGGGAATCTATTTATATTCTGCTTCTAAGTGCTGCTGCTGCTAAGTCGCTTCAGTCGTGTCCGACTCTGTGCGACCCCATAGACGGCAGCCCACCAGGCTCTGCTGTCCCTGGGATTCTCCAGGCAAGAACATTGGAGCGGGTTGCCATTTCCTTCTCCAATGCATGAAAGTGAAAAGTAGAAGTGAAGTCACTGGGTCGTGTCCAACTCTCAGCGACCCCATGGACTGCAGCCTACCAGGCTCCTCCATCCATGGGATTTTCCAGGCAAAAGTACTGGAGTGGGGCGCCATTGCCTTCTTATATTCTACCCTCTCAATATGTATGGATTGAAGACCAAGTCGAATAGAAGAGTGTCCTTACGGGATGTGCTAACCTCTGGGCAGAGTGGTAGTTACACAGGCATTTTGCAGAGACTTGCAAGAAAGAAACCAGAGAGTACGTATATGTGAAACAATGTTTTAAGCCAGTAAAAGCCTGATGGAAATAGTAAATGAGGTATCGTGTGTCCGGCGGAGGCCTGTGAGATGCTCTGCCTCTTGCTACCTATACATTTCTTTGAAAAACTTTCCTCTAATGATTAAGATATGTCCTACTGTAATACATTTTTATGGAACTTTCTACTTCTCTATTTCAACGCTCATCCCTGTACCTCTTGAGTGCGTGCTAAGTTGCTTCAGTTGTGTCTGATTCTTTGTGACCCTATAGACTCTAGCTCACCAGGCTCCTCTGTCCATGGGATTCTCCAGACAAGATTACTGGAGTGGGTTGCCATTTCCTTCTCCAGGGGATCTTCCCGACCTAGGGATCGAACCTGTGGCTCCTGCATTGCAGGCAGAATCTTTATTACAGAGGCATCAGGCTTGTTTAGTATCTATCCTCCCTGCTGGAGTGTATGCTGTAGGAAGGCTGGAATGGTCTGCATCAAGTTCAGTAACGTACCCCTGCTGCCTACCACAGTGTCTGGCCGTGACCAACGGTGGGAGTGAATTCTGAATGAGGCTGTTACACATTTATGGAAAACCTGCAGGCAAATAAGAGAAAGGCTACCCACCGAAACAAGTTTCTAAAGCAAATGTACCTACTTTCATTTGAATATAAACGCATTGTATAAAAAGATAATTTTTACATTTGGAGGAGTACCATCCTTATATATTAAAAAATAGATAAAAGAGATCATTCACTGAATACCATTTTATCTTACTTAGTAATTTATTCAAACGTTTACTTGTAATTTAAAATATCCTTTGAGCTTTTTTTTAAGATGGCATAGTATTACATTATATGAATGCACAAAAATATATTAACCATTCTCATATGATTAAATATTTAGATTAATAGCAGTCATTCAGCATTGGAAATGATCTGAAGAATATCACTATGCTACATTTTTCTATATAGCTCTTTAATAGTTTTCTTAGAAAATTTTAGCAGTAGAATTACTGAATCATAAATGAACTCTTTTTAATAATAGCTCTAATGAGATTTAATCTGTATGACTTGGCAATTAATTCATCTGTTTAAAGCATTCAATTTGATAGTGTTTAGTTTGCTCTCAGAATTGTGTGATCATCATCATTGTTTAGTTGCTAAGTAGTGTCCAATTTTTGTCACCTCATGGACTATAGCCCACCAGGCTCCTCTATCAGTGGGGTTTCCAGGCAAGAATACTGGAGTGGGTTACCATTTTTATCTCCAAGGAATCTTCCTAGACCAGGGATTGAACCCACATCTCCTGCATTGGCAGGCGGATTCTTTACCACTGAGCTACCAGGGATGCCCTGTGCAATTATTACCAGAGTCCAATTGAGAATACTTATCACATCATAAAATAGAAGCATTCCCAGCCCTTCCCCCCACCTCACCTGCAGCCCTAATTAAATGCTTATCAACTTTCTCACTATATGTATTTACCTATTTTGGACATTTTTTTGTTTAATAAATGGAATCATACAATATATAGTCTTTTCTAACTCACTTTTTTCATTTAGCATTGTGTTTTCAAGATTCCTCTACATTGTAGCATGTACCCATCCTTTGTTTATTTTTATTGCCAAATAACATTTGGTTTTATGAATATACCAGTATTAATTTATTAGATAGTGAACTCCTGAATTAACTTGTAAGGACATTTGGTACGTATTATAGGTTTCATGTTTAACCATTATTTCTTTTAGCAATGTTTACGGAGAAGGCAGTGGCACCCCACTACAGTACTCTTGCTTGGAAAATCCCATGGACAGAGGAGCCTTGTAGGCTGCAATCCAGGGTGTTGCAAAGAGTCGGACACGACTGAGGCTTCAGTTTCACTTTTCATTTTCATGCATTGGAGAAGGAAATGGCAACCCACTCCAGTGTTCTTGCCTGGAGAATCCCAGGGATGGGGGAGCCTGGTGGGCTGCCGTCTGTGGGGTCGCACAGAGTCGGACACGACTGAAGCGACTTAGCAGCAGCAGAAATGTTTAAGCCTATTCAGTTGTCTCAGTCAGTCAGTCAGTTCGGTCGCTCAGTCGTGTCCGACTCTGTAGCCCCGTGGACTGCAGCACGCCAGGCTTCCCTGTCCATCACCAACTCCCGGAGCTTGCTCAAACTCGTGTCCATCGAGTTGGTGACACCATCCACCCATCTTATCCTCTTTTATCCACTTCTCTTCCTGCCTTCAATCTTTCTCAGCATCAGGGTCTTTTCCTGTGAGTCAGTTCTTTGCATCAGGTGGCCAGTGTTGGAGTTTCATCTTCAGCATCAGTCCTTCCAATGAACATTCAGGACTGATCTCCTTCAGAATGGACTGGTTGGACCTCCTTGCAGTCCAAGGGACTCTCAAGAGTCTTCTCCAACACCACAGTTCAAAAGCATCAATTCTTCAGTGCTCAGCTTTCTTTAGTGTCCAACTCTCACATCCATATATGACTACTGGAAAAACCACAGCCTTGAGTAGACAGATCTTTGTTGGCAAAGTAATGTCTCTGCTGTTTAATATGCTGTCTAGGTTGATCATAACTTTACTTCCAAGGAGGAGTAAGCGTTTTTTAATTTCATAGCCACAGTCACCATCTGCAGTGATTTTGGAGCCCCAAAATATAAAGTCTGTCATTGTTTCCATTGTTTCCCCATCTGTTTACCATGAAGTGATGGGACTAGATGCCATGATCTTAGTTTTCTGAATGTTGAGTTTTAAGCCAACTTTTTCACTTTCCTCTTTCACTTTCAAGAGGCTCTTTCCATTCAGTTCTCCATATGCTTTCGAAAACTGGAAACTATCCTTTAAAACAAAGAAACAAAACTGAGGCTGTTTGGAAGAGTAAAGAGACATAATGACGCTTTAAAAATTAGTATTTCAGTAACAGTTAGTGCTGTTGACACTGCTGCTGCTGCTGCTAAGTCGCTTCAGTCGTGTCCGACTCTGCGCAGCACCATGGACAGCAGCCCACCAGGCTCCCCCGTGCCTGGGATTCTCCAGGCAAGGGTACTGGAGTGGGTGCCACTGCCTTCTCCGACTGACACTTCTAAATATCTTTAATTAGTCATTTGTGTCCTTTTGTAAGTTATGTTTTCATGCCCCTTTGGCATTTTATTTTAGGGTATTTATCCTTCTCATTTTGTTCTAAAAGTGCCCTTTATAATATATTAAGACTGTTAAGCCTCTGCCTATAATTTTTCTTGTAGTGTTTTAGGTAAAAACAGTTTTCAGTTTTGACAAAACACTATCTGCTGATCATTTCCTAAGGTATTCATCCTCCAATTTTGGGTTTAGAAAAGGCTTTTCTAACTTAAGATCCAATAAGTATTTTATTACTGCTGTGGCTTTGTAGATAATATTTTTATTAAGATGGGATTTATTTTGGTATGAAATAAGACATAGATCTCACTTTATCTTTTTATCCAAATAGCCATCCTAATTTGTAAGTTATATATCAGTGTAAGGATCTTGCCTGGTGGCTCAGACAGTAAAGCATCTGCCTACAATGCGGGAGACCTGGGTTCAGTCCCTGGGTGGGGAAGATCTCCTGGAGAAGGAAATGGCAACCCACTCCAGTATTCTTGCCTGGAAAATCCCGTGGATGGAAGAACCTGGTTAGGCTACAGTCCATGGTGTCACAAAGAGTTGGACATGACTGAGCGACTTCACTCACTCACTCACTCATATCAGTATAAGTATATAATATTTAGTATATATCATATGCTAACTTATGTTTTTATTTGAGTGCCTTTGAAAAGTGCTATAGTTTATAAACAATTTGTATATTTATTAATGACAAGATCTTTTAATAATCATGGGTTTATAATAGGATATAATAGTAGATGTGACTTTAAGTCCTTTTGGTGATGGACAGGGAGGCCTGGTGTGCTGTGATTCATGGGGTCGCAAAGAGTCGGACATGACTGAGCAACTAAACTGGACTGAACTGATGCACCCAGTGCACTTAGAAGGATTTTGCACATATTAGCATTTAATTCAGACCCAACTATATGTAATAGAAATTAGTATGTTCATTTTCCAGATGAGGAACCTGAGGCAAAGAGAAATAAAGATACTTATCAAGTCAAGGTGCTAGTAAGTGCAGACCAACAATTCAAACAGATATAGGCATACCTCATTTCAATGTGCTTTGCTTTATTGGAGGCATGAAAACAGTATTAATATTGTGCATCTCCATTAGAACTCTTGGATGACCAGGTACATTGTCAATGAAATCTCAACAATGAGCTTAAAATAGTCAGCACATCGGGTTGTAGACAGATGAGTTATTATCCAGGCTTTGTTGTTCTGTTATAGAACTCAGGCAGAGTAAATTTAGCATCCTTCTTAAGGGCCACTGGATTTTCAGAACCGTAAATAAATGCTGGCTTCAACTGAAAGTCATCAGCTGCATTAGCCCCTAACAAGGGTTGATATTGGCCATTCTGATGGAATTGAGGTGGATTTGATTTTTGCTTTCTCTGGTTAGTGATGTTGAACACCTTATCATGTACCTACTACCCATTTGTACATCTTCTTTGAAAAAATGTCTGTTTGGGTCCTTTGCTCATTTTTTATTTGGATTGGATTATTTTGTTTTTACTATTGAGTTGAGTGACTTCCTTATATATTTTGGATATAATGCCTTATCAAATATATAGTTTGAAAATATTTTCTCTCATTCCTCAGGTTGCCTTTCATGTTGATCATTTCTTTTGCTGCCCATAAGTCTGTTAATTTTATATAGTCATTGTTGTTCCTTGTGATTTTGTTGTCATATACAAAAATGTTGTTAAGGAGTTTTTTCCCCCTTTGTTTTCCTATAGGAGTTTCACAGTTTCAGGTTTTTATGTATAAGTCTTTGATCCATTTCAAGTTGACTTGTGTGTGTGATATAAGGGAAGGATTCTCTTGTACATTTTATTCTTTTACATTTGCATATATCCAAATTTTCCAGCACCAGTAGGGAAGAGACTGTCTTTTTCCCATTTGGTACATTTGTATCTCGTTTCAAATATTAGTTAGCCATATATATAAAGGTTTATTTCTGGGCTCTCAATTCGATTTCATTCATCTGCTGCTACTGCTAAGTCACTTCAGTCGTGTCCGACTCTGTGCGACCCCATAGACAGCAGCCCACCAGGCTCCCCCGTCCCTGGGATTCTCCAGGCAAGAATACTGGAGTGGGCTGCCATTTCCTTCTCCAATGTATGTATGAAAGTGAAAAGTGAAAGTGAAGTCGCTCAGTCGTGTCCGACTCCTGGCGATCCCATGGACTGCAGTCTACCAGGCTCCTCCGTCCATGGGATTTTCCAGGCAAGAGTACTGGAGTGGGGTGCCATTGCCTTCTCCTTCATTCATCTAGTTCCATGTTTTTATACCCATACCATACTGTTTTGATTACTGTTGCTTTGTGGTATAGTATGAAATCAGGAAATGTCATGCCTCCAACTTTGTTCTTTTTTGTCAAGATTGTTTTGGCTCTTAAGTGTCTGTTGTGGTTCCATGCTAAATTTAGAATTTCTTCTCTTTTCCTGTGAAAATGACAGTGGGATTTTGATAGGGATTGCATTGAATCTAAGATGGCTTTGGATAAAAGACATTTTAACAATGTTAACTCTTTATGAAACTTGTAGTTACTTCTGTGTACTTATTGTAAAATACTTGTAAAATTATTTTTTACCGTTTTAGAAATTTTGTTAAAAATTTCAACTATAATATACCTAGAACAGTTTTTCTTTTCCAAATTATTTTGCCTTGTATCCAGTGAGCTCTTTTGCAAACTCAAGTTTTTTTCTCAACTCAGAGAAGACTGAATTTTATCATTATTAATTTAACTATCATTTATTTTCTTTACACTTACTGTCTCCTTCTAAACTAACTATTATATTTAAATTGTATTTCTCTGACTCAACATTTTCTTTTGTTATTTATTTCATCCTTTTTCTGGCAAGCTTATTTATCATTTTGTCATTTCCTCCTAGCTCATGTGTTCAACTTATGTTTATTGATACTAAGAACCTTTCCTATATCAGAAGGTACTGGGACTATAAGAANACAGACTGAGCGACTTCACTTTCACTTTTCTCTTTCATGCATTGGAGAAGGAAATGGCAACCCACTCCAGTGTTCTTGCCTGGAGAATCCCAGGGACGGGGGAGCCTGGTGGGCTGCCGTCTATGGGGTCACACAGAGTCGGGCACGACTGAAGTGACTTAGCAGCAGCAGGAGCAGGGCTAGGACTCCCTTGCCAGAGCCTAGCTCCCTGTAAGGTCCCACCAATAGGGGGCGCCAGAGAAGACCGCATAGTGAAAGAGGAAGGGAAGGCTGCTGCTTTCTGTTCATTTTCTGTCTCTGTCAACATCATCCCCGCAGAATTTCTCTATAGAAGTGGCAGCAGCTTCTTGCTTCCCACTTACTTTTTTAAAGTAATCCCAGATCCAGCTTTTTTATCTGCTGCACCCCATCCCTCCCTCTCCTCCAAGAGATGCCAGTACCACCAGCCCTTCTTCAGAGGTCTAGGTCTTAAGTCCTGGGTCCCTCTTGCAAGTTCCTGAGGTGCCAGCATGCTGTGCCCTCTCCTCGGAGAGCAGAGCCCTCTCTCAGCCTCAGCGTTCTCTAACCTCAGTGTCTTCCTTTGGTTCCCTCACCCCCCGTCCCTGGGATGGGAACGGCTCCTAGGAGTTCCCCTTTTGCCTATGTAGCCCTTCAATTTTCATATTAATATTTACTGTTAAAACAACTGTCTCCTTCCTGTTTCTTGCCTGGATCCTGACAAATCTGTCTTCTGTTTTACTAGTTCAATTTTCAGCCATTTTCAGTATGCTGTTTACTGTCTCCATGACATATATTTCTAACTGAGCAGTTTTTGTTTTTTCATGCATAGTGGCAGTTTTCTTGATCTCAGATGTTACCCTATTTATAAATCCCTACTGTAGATTCTCAGTTACTATTTCCTTTTGATTTTAAACGACTTAAATTAGAAGTTCTCCCCGAATGCCTCTTGTTTCCAGTCTTAGAGGAAACCATTTCAGTTCTGTGGTTTGTCTCCTTTGCTTGTAGTATAATTCTTTTTACAAGACTGGGGATGCTTTTCCTACTGTTAGAACTGACACAGTTTTCTCTGTGAATCTTTCAAGCCTTGGAAGTAGCATAGGTGATCAAAGTATCTAGTTGGCCAATTCAGAAATTGTCAGGAATTCCCTAGTGGTCCAGTGGTTAGGACTCTACTGCTTTGCCTGCCAGGAGCCTGGGTTCAGTCCCTGATCGGGAACTAAGATCCTGCAAGCTGCCTGGCAGGGTCAAGAAAAATACAAAATCAAAAACAAACAAGCAAAAACCCTAAGCAAACAACCTAAGCAAACAAACAGCAGAACTAGCTTGAGTGACCTATGATGAGAATCATAGGTAGAGCTGAAATCATTTACGTCTATGTCTAAGAATTTATTTCTATAATTTCTGGTATATTTAGTAGCTCTCTGGAATTTGTCTGGTATGTTTGTCCTCTTTGGGAATGAAAAATACCAGAGTTCCCTGCCACCAGTATCAGGCACAAGCCAGAACTCTGACACTTGGGTTTCTTACTTGGTGTGACACCTGGTGCGTGATGGGCTGCCTTTGATGAGTTGGCTCCATGTTTATGACACCACAGTTGTTGCCTGACCCTCTGTCTTCTGCCTTGACTTGTCCTGTCTCCACATTTAGAAGTGGATATATACTTCTTGTTGGAAAACTTTAACAGTGATTGCCAATGTCAATTGGAAAGATCAGGACCTTGCATGGGTCCTTTCTTCAACCTGATCCTGACTGTAGGAGATCAAAAAGAAATTTCTCCTAGCTTCTTGCTTATAGACAATACCCTTTCCTATATGCCAGTGTCAATACAGGATTTTCTTTCCCTTTTTTTTTTTAAAGATTTATTTAACTGGCTGCTCCAGGTCTCCGTTGCAGCACGTGGAATCTTTCAGTTGCGGGACATGGGATCTAGTTCCCTGACCAGGGATTGAACCTGGGACCCCCCCCCCCCCCCCCCCCCCCCCCCGTCGCGCCTCCNTCTCTTTCCTCTCTGGGACGGCCAGTCCCTCAACTCCCCCAACTATGTCATACTAGACCCCTCAGAGTATCTTTACAGCAGCCAGTACCAGTCCTCTCTCTTGGGGCCGAAAACTGAGCCTGAGCCTCAGCACCCCCCCCCCCCCCCCCGCTGCTTTGGGAGCACCGAGTCTTAGCCACTGGACCACCAGAGAAATCCTCAGGGTTTTTCTTTCTTCATATTTTCTTAGCTAGTTCCTTAAGCAGGTGGGAGTGTAGAGGAAAAACAACTTCTAGTTGCTTCTCATTCGCTGATGTGTGGAAATACCCAAAAGCTCTGCATTTTGTTCCCATTTCCATTTCTAGTGAGCAAAGAAAGGAAATAGAAGACAAAATAGAAATGGTATAAGACAAAATAGAAATTCCCACTCTCTGTTTTCTGTGCTTCATTGGGTTGAATGCAGATTATTTGGTGTTGTCAAAACTGCAATCATTGTGTAGCAGCACTGGGTAAGACTTCCTTTTCGAAAACAAAGCAATCAAAGAAAAGGAAAAAGTACCAAACAAACCAAACAGAATTAGGCACAAAAATACCACCGTTTCTTTCCATTAGCACCAATGTGTCGTGTAAGAGTCCCCCACGCTCTGCAACAGGCTCATTTCAATACAGAGTCATCTCTCTCATCTGTGGTTTCAGTTACCCACAGTCAACCTTAGTCCGAAAATATTAAATGGAAAATTTCAGAAATAAACAATTCATAAGTTTTAAGTCACGTGCTCTTCCGAGTAGCATGATGAAATCTCTTGCCATCCAGCTGCATCCTGCACAGGAAGTGAATCATCTTTTCGTCCAGTGTTAATCTTAGTAGCTGTCTTGGTTATCGGATCAACTGTCCTGGTATGACAGCACTTGTGTTTTAAAACAAGTAACCCTTTTTTAAATTAATAATGGACCCAAAGCGTAAGGATAGTGATGCTGGAAATTCAGGTACACCAAAGAAATGCTGAAAAGTGCTTTAAGTGAAAAAGTGAAAGTTCTTAATAAGGACTTAGTAAGGAAAGAAAAATTATATGCTGAGCTTCTTAAGATCTATGGTAAGCATGAATCTTCTCTCCATGAAATGGTGAAGAAGGGAAAAGAAATCCTTGTTAGTTTTACTGTCACCCCTCAGACTAAAAACGTTACAGCCTCCACACTGAAGTGCTTAGTTAAGATGGAAAACCGTTAAATTTTCCAGTAAGATACTTTGAGAGAGACTATATTCATGGGACATTTATTACAGTATATTGTTATAATTGTCCTATTTTAGTCTTAGTATGTTGATCTCTTACTGTTCCTGCTTTATAAATTGAACTTCATCATAGGGATGTATGCATAGGAAAAAAAAAAAGAAAAACAAGATATATAGGATTTGGTACTATCTGTGGTTTCAGGCACCCACTGGGTTCTTGGATGTATCTCCCATGAATAAGGGGGTTTACTGTAGTCCTGGTGAGTAAATTAGTCATAAGGAAAGAGGATTTTTTTTTTAATTTATTTATTGGTTTGTTTGGCTGCATCAGGCCTGAGCTGTGGCACATAGGATCCTCTTTGCATTCTGTGGGATCTTTTGGTGTGCAGGCTCAGTAGTTGTAGCCCGCCTGCTTAGTTATCCCATGGCACGTGGGATCTTAGTTCCCCAACCAAGGAGTGAACCCACATCCTCTGCATTGCAGCACAGATTCTAAACCACTGGACCACCAGGGACGTTCCTGGAAAGGGGATTTTTGAGCAAAGGAGAATTCGTGGTCCAACTGTGCAGGAAACATGAGATTTTTCATTCCAGAGTTTATTCACATCCCCATCACTCATAGTTTTGTTATCAATTATGTGAACTTCCTCAAACTTGGAATCAGGAATTCTGAATCATAAAGGCTGTGGCAATTTGCAGATCTCCGTGGCAACTTACAGATCTCTAATAGAAGGAAGCTTGGCTTCACAGTTTGGGAGGACAGCAGAGAAACGGGAAAATAGATCCTGCCACCTGCCTACAGTGTGAGTCCTTGTAAGATCCTTGGCTTCACATACACTCACGATGATCTCCAAATAGACAGCCCTGCTGAAAAAAGACATCAGGCGCCTCTGGGAAGGAAAACATTAAGAGTAAAATTCCAAAGAAAGTGAATACATGGATTGCTGGGCTTGTTATTCATGGCGTGTTTCTGACCTGCTATAAGCAAGTTTAATGTATTTATACCATCTATACAGATGTAACTGATTCTGAAGCTCTGCTCTTTACAGAGAACATATTTCATGTTATTGTAAGTACTAAAGAAAATTAAATCAATAAATCCACAGCCTGTAATTTGAGATCCTCAGTTGAAAAAAAAATACATTGTCGGGGAGGGAGGGGCAGGTCTTGAGGAAGGCTTGTCAAACTGTCTTCACCCCACTGTCCCAGGCTTTCAAATGACAGCAGAAATAAGCTTGTGAGGTTGTTATCAAAGTGTTGTTATGACACCTCCGAAAGAAGTAGAGGCCAACCCCCACTCTTGTTAATGAAGCATATGCTTAAGTGGAAAGCCATGCAAATGATACTCTTCCTCTCTTTCACAACTGTCCCCGTGTGTGTCCTTTCCCCTGAAAAAGATTTGCTGGTGAGTACTCAGAGACTAATGTCTGGACATGTGGTAAATTCTTCCCCATCCCTGATGTTGATATTCTCTGTGACCACTGGCAAGCCAATTAACCCCTCCAAGTGTCACCCTTCTACGTGTAAAAGGTTAATGGTGCAGCTTGTTTGCAAAGAGCCTGGAGTCTTCCATGAAAGGCACTGCATGGATGCCCGGCGTTGTTGTTGGACTAGAGGATGTTGTATTTTTTAATTATATGTTTGGTGGATTAGGTTATAGATTTTCTTGTGGTTGAATATTGCCTCTTCTCCCTGGTTACAAATAAAAGACTAATAGGTAATCACATTCTATTACCATCTTCTAGAGCTCCCTAGAGGGCAAAGGGAATGCAGAGGTTACAGATTAATAATGCATTCTTTAGTTAATAAAATCACGTGCACCTCAGATGCATAATAGCTGTGGATGGCAATTTATTAGACCAAGTGTTTTATCAGATGCTAAGTAGATAATGCTAGCAAAGACTCATGAAGTAATGAGTTTTTCTTTCCTGCTCTCCTAGTAAATCTTCTATCCATTATATCAGTAGAGAATATTAGGGACAGTTTGGTTAAGGCTTATTTGAAATGTGTTTGAATATTCAGGAAAAGGATTCTTAGATTCTGGAACTCCTGAAACCAGGGGTGTGTGTGTGTGTGTGTGTGTGTGTCTAGATTGTGACATTAAGCTCACTGTTTTATCATCTTTGGAGCAAATGTGGATCTTCCTGGCCCCAGAACAAAGTGTCTTGTCTTTCCCATTCTTTGCAGATTTACGGAAAAACTTTGAGCAAGACCCCCAGGGAAGGGAGGTGCCCATCGAAGGCATGATTGTTCTACACTGCCGGCCACCCGAGGGAGTTCCTGCTGCGGAGGTAAGACCAGGCCAGTGCCCAAGACGGGAAACTAAGTCCTGTGTGCTCACAGGAGACGTAAGCCAGCCTGGGCCAGGCCTTCTTGCTACCTGGACCCAACCGCTAAAGATGGTGAAGCAGCTGATGGGAATAAGCTGGAAGAGGAAATTGTCTCTCCTCTAATTTCTTAAGCCCTCGCCAGCCAGTTTGGGTGGAAATTGTTGTGTGCCCTTCCTCCTGGGGACCTCGGTGATACTGGTGCCTGCTCTGTGGCCTCATCCGTCACCCTGGGCACTCTGCTTTGTACATTGGTTTCTAGATCCGTCTAACAGGCAAAGTCACATGAAAGCAGTGTAGAAAGAAGGCGGTCGGGCTCCAGTGCCAAGTTTCATGGGTGTTTGCACTTATCCTTCATTTGCTTACGAAACAGACAACCCTGGAGAGCTTGTTATGTTTTAGGCGCTGCGCTGGCGTGGGGGACACACGAAGTGTTGGAGGTCACAAATCTCTGGTCAATTATCTGTTGTTCGCAGTGAGGTGGTAGGAATCCGGAGTAGTCATAGTTTTTGCTCCTTACTGGTTTTCCAGAAGCTTTTATCATACAGTTAGACTATAATTGTCATTAATAACACACTGTTCTAGTGGGGATGGTGTTCTTTCAGTCACTATTAAAAGAGGTTCTGATAGACTCGTGATATGGGTATTAAGATAATATTGTGGGGTCTATTCAGAAGTACAAAGATTGCTTGGTAAAGTCCTGTTTTGGGGTTGGCCGAAAACTTCATTCGGGTTTTCCTGTATAAGCTGATGGCAAAGCCTGAACAAATGTTTTAGCCAACCCAATACATCTGCAAACAGGTCTGAGTCCAACAGTAGAGAGGCCAGCTGTGACTCTTCTCTGAGCAGCTAGGGGAAGGTCCTGAGAGTAGTGGTTTCATCACTAAGAAGTAGAGATATTAAAACAACAGGAAACTTTGTTGCGCATTGCTGTGGGATTTTGCATTTGGAAGGACAGAAGAGTAAAAAGTATCAAGGGGAACCGAAAACAGACAAGACTTGCTGATCCAGACAAGAAGCCTGCAGGGTGGATTCTATTCAAAGCTCCCAAACTTCCCTGAAATGAAGTAAACGGACTTGAAAATTAAAGTGAACTCTCCATGCGTGATGTGAAATGATGAGAAAGGAAAATGCTTATTTTTAGATTTGTATTTAATGTGAAGCAAACAGATATTTGATCTCCTTTGGCTGCCGCCTTATTCTGTACAGAGAGTGCCCTGGATTTCCGAGGTGGGGAACAGGTGGCTGGGTGTTATGGGGCCAGGTGAATGTCGGTATCATTGAGGACACCCGACGTGTTCCTGGGGGACTCACTCAGGTACCAGCCGTTTGCTATAATCACACCATCTCTCATAACCAGGCTCTCTGCCAAGCCTGGGCCGGGTCACTGTGTCAACTCTTGAAGCACCAGAGAGCAGTGAAGATGGGCAGAAGGTCATGGTTTTATTATCTGTTCTGTGGGAACCGAACATTCTCTAGATGTCTAAAAATCAATTTTTACACCTAGAAGAGAGCTTAGATATTTACTTGGCACGGCCTTTCCATTTTAGGGACAAGAAAACTGATACTCAGATCAATGACCCACCAAAGGTCTTACACCCATTTAAGTCATAACGCTGTTCAGTCTTCCCAAAGTTCCTCAGAACACTCAGAGAAAAGTCCACTTTCATGCCTTATGTGGTCCAGGATAATCAGGCCTGCTCTTACCTCTGACCTCATCTATTGTTCAGTTTCCGGCCCTGCTGTAGCCACATTAGCCTCCTCACTCTTCAACAGCTGCACCAGCCGTGCGCCTGCCTCAGGACCTTTGCACATGCTGACCCCTCTGCTGGAACACTCTTCCCCAGTCACTCCATTGTTTCTTCCCTTCCTTCACGGCTTGCTCAGATACCTCCTGCTCAGTGAGGCCTGTTCAGGGCTCTCTGATGGCAATGTCGGTTCCTTACCCTACATGTATACTTTCAAGCCCCTTTCTCTGCATTTATTAACTCCTTAGCTCTTAGCACAACCATACTGTATTTATTCAACTTATTTTCTATTAGAATTTAAGCTCCACAAGGAGAATTTTGTTTGTTTGGCCATGCTACCTAGAACGTGGGATCTTAGTTACCTGGCCGTGATAGCACAGAGTCTTAAAATCACGGGACCTCCATGGAAGTCCCATGTTCATTTTTTTATTGCTTTATCCCCAGAACAGAAAAGAGTGCTTCTCACATCCAGGTGTCCAATAAATATCTGTTGAATATGAATGAAAATTAGTTCTCTGCCTTTATTCCTGAATATTGGAGGTAGTACTGGGACTCAGCCCAGACAAAACTGTGAAATCCACTAGACTCTTGTTTTTGTCTTTTCTCCTGAGTGTTAGAAAATGGGTATACATCCTTCTTCACTTAGTCTTTGAAGACACAATGAAAATAAAGAACAGAGAAGAGAAAGATAAGCAGTGTGTAACCTGGTAGGGTAAGAGCCAAAAAGGAAAATGTGCCTTGATATATAAACGTGTCCATGAGTTTGTACACGTGCACACACACACTGAACAGTCTTCCCAGAGAGCTCAGGGATTTAGGAATTATAAGGACTCCAAGGCTCTTTGGGGCCATGGTTGGGAGGGAAGATCCCTGTTGGAGAAAGAATTAGCCTCCAGGAAGCAAGCAGCATTCCTAGCTGGTCAGCTGTTGGGTTGGCCAAAAGGTTTATTCAGATTGTCCATGGAAAAACCCAAATGAATCTTTTGGCCAACTCAATCCTTGGGAAAGGCTGAACTCGGGTTGAATTTGGAAGCAGCTCTTGAAACATCCCTCCACCTTTCTTGCCCCAACACTGTCCTTGAAAGGAAATGAGCTGTCCCTATTGGCTCAGTTCCTTTTTCCATCTTTATGTCTCTTTTGTTTATTTGTTATTGGAGTATAGGGCTTCCCAGGAGGCTCAGTGGTAAAGATTCTGCCTGCCAATGCAGGAGACGCAGAAGATGAGGGTTTGATCTCTGGGTAGGGAAAATCCCCTGAAAAAGAGAATGGCAACCCACTCCAGTATTCTTGTCTGGAGAATCCCGTGGACAGAGGAGCCTGGCGGGCTATAGTCCATGGGGTTCCAAAGAGCAGGACATGACTGAGTGTGCATGCATAGTGGCTTCACGATGTTGTATTGCTTTCTGCTATATCACAAATACCTGTTGAGCTATATGGTAGCTCAGATGGTAAAGAATCTGCCTGCATTGCAGGAAACCTGGGTTTGAACCCTGGGTTGGGAAGACCCCCTGGAGAAGTGCCTAGCAACCCACTCTAGTATTCTTGCCTAAAGAATTCCCACAAACAGAGGAGCCTGGCAGGCTACAGTCCATGGGGTCACAAAGAGTTGGACACAACTGGGCAACTAAGCACACGTGTGTGTGTGTGTGTGTGTATGTATATTTATATATACCCCCTTTCTCTTGGGCCTCCCTCCTCTCCCGTCACTCCCCACCCCATTCTGATGTGATTTTCACCTATAACCACAGGAGCAGAACCCTATGTGAAAAACTTCCAGTAGTCACACACCCTGATGGCAGTGAAAAGAGTATTTGGGAGAGTTCTTGGCCAGGGGAAGAAGGAGCACGATAAATACAGACTTCTCAGTACAAAAGCATATTTTCTTTCCTGGTGCCTCCCCTCTTGCCAGTTTCTACACTGGTAGGTATTTACTTCCTGGATTAGTTTCTGGGGCCGCTGTGACAAATGACTACATACTGGGACTTAAAATCGTCAAACTGAATTCTCTCACAGTTCTGGAGGCTAGAAGTCTGAAGTAGGGTGTAGGCAGAGTTAGTTTTCCTGGGGGCTCTGGAAAATGAGCTTGTCTCTTAAATTCTGGTGGTTCCTGACACTCCTTGCTGCCCTTGGGGTGTAGATACATCACTACAGACTCTGCCTCCATCTTCATATGGATATTATTCTCTCTGTATCTTTTCTTATCACTTTCTTTTTTAATATTTATTTATTTGACTGTGCAGAGTCTTAGATGCAGCATCAGGACCTCTGATCTTGGTGGTGGTAAGGGAGATCTTTGGGGATCTTCAGTTGTGTCATGCAAACCCTTAGGTGAGGCATGTGGAATCTAGTTCAACACTGAGGATCACACCCGGGCCCCCTGCGTTGGGAGCATGGAGTCTTAGCCACTGGACCACCAGAGAAGTCTCTCTATCTCGATATGTCTGAATTTTGGCTCTTACAAGAAGATGAATCATTGGATGAGGGTCAACCTCAATCCAGTAATGCCTGGTGTTAATCTTCTTGGTCACAGTACCTCTGCAATGACCCTATTTCCAAATAAGGTCACATGCACAGGTTATGTGTGGGCTTGAAATTTGGGGAGGGGGCCACTCTTGAACTCAGTCCACTTTCCACTCCCCCTTGACATATTAATAATCTTTTATTTTTAAGCACATAGACATCATTAGAAATACATTTCAGAGCCAGGCTGGCTGAAAGAGGGCCATTTCAAGGAACAGCTGTGACTGTAAGATGGTTTAAAACAGAAATTCTGAGCTGAAGAGGGGAAGCTTTGTTTCCTGCCTTTTGTATTATGGATGAATATGGAGAATGTTTCAGCTGCACTGTGGGTTAATGGCTGGTGTGGGACCCTAACAAGCTTTTATAGCATCTTCTTAAGGTGAGAAAGCATCTGGGTTCCAAACACATGTGTTACTTTGAAATTTCACTTATTTATGAGATGGATACTGCCTATGTCTGTGCACTGAAATTTACAGCTCTTTAGTTTCAGAATAGCTTACACACTAGTTATCTCCACCAACATTTGTGTTTTTGTTGAAGGGCAGGTCGATCTCAGAGAAAGCTCTGAGAGAGACAGATACAGATAGGGAAAGAAGGTGAAAATGTTCATACCTTCTGTGGTCAGGGTCTCTTGATGGGGGGATGTCTGCCAGTGCCTGTCATGGGGTCTTCAGATTGCAGAGTATTTTTGTGCTTACTGACCTCTTAGTCATGCGAGTATCCTAATGTTAATGACTCTTCAGAATGGCAGTAACTGGAAACTGCTTGAAAATTGATCAGTTACGTAATCATCACTGTGAAATATCATCAAAGTTACCTTCTCTGAGCAGGGGTGTTCCAGCTGCTCCAATGCACCCTGGTTCCCGTCTTGCCCACCTCCTGTGGGGTCCCAGAGATCATCACTAGAAGGAGTTGTGACTGGTGGGTCCAGTCACAACTGGTGACTGATCCAGTCAGAACCAGCTGATGTACCAGCTGGTTTTGTCCTGCAGTGGAATAGGAGGTCTCCTACTTGGCACATTGAAAGGAACCTTGGGAGCATGTCTTATTTTCACAAGACACCTCTGTCTTCTCTCTGTAATACAGAACATACTTGGCAACGAACTCTATCTAGATGACCAGACGAGGTGCTTTGCATAAGAATAGAAAGAGTGCCTCTGTGTGCCAGGCACTGTCTTTTCTGTTTTTAATTTAATTTGCAGAAGATTGCTATGAGATGCTCGAAAGCTCTTGGTATTTTCATGTCCATCTTACAGGATCTTGTCCAAGCTTTCAGATCACGGAGTCAATCAAACTTAAAGCTTAGACTTTTCCTCTCTTTGCTAGTTGGTGTTTCTTTTTAGTGAGATGATAGGATTGGTTAGCTTCTGCAAAGCCTTTCTGGAAGCTTGGGACCCCTAGGCCAGTAATAACATATCTTCTTATTCTGCTGCCTGACAGTCTGCCCTGAGAAATAGTTTTTTTCATTGAAATCTCTTCCAGCTGATATGCTAATCCGAAAGTTGTTGTAATTGCTGTGTTTCGTTGTTTGAAATAGATCATCTGGCAATAAAACTTGGGAACACGGAGGGAATAGAGACTCTGGGAGCAGGGCAGTCCTGGAGCCCCTATGCTCCCAGGGACTAGGAGCCTGGGTTAGATGCAGTCTTAGGAAACAGGAAGTACTGAATGTCTTCAGTTACAGAGAGGGTGCCTCGGAGGGGAAGGAAAAGGGGCATATGAAGAGGAGAGAATACAAGTAGTCTCCACCCTTATTACAACTTTCCCCACATTTGGCCATGACCCCAAAAGACATCATTGTCATAAAGGGCCCCGGTTATATCCTCATAAGTGCATAATAACGTCTGTATCACCGGATTCTCTCTCCTGGAATATAGTTGTGGAGTCTGGAAATGGTAGAGAACTGAAAATTCTTAGTGTGGCATAATGAAGGGAAAGTAACAATTTTGGAGTCAAACTGCAGTCCGATCCTGACTAGCACCTCCTAACACTATGACCTATGGCAAATACTGGCCACCCTGAACCTCAGAGGCCTCATCTGAAAATAGGAACAACACTTTTCCTGTTGGATTGCTCCAGCCAAAGAAGAAGAAAACCCAAGAATATGCAAGCATCTAGCACAGTTTCTAATACTAAATAAATAGTAGAGAGGATTGTGGCTTCAGTTCTTCCTTCTCATTTTCTTCTTTTTTAAAGCAGTGTGAACTTTGCTTCTCAGAGGAAGACATAGGGTTCCATTGCAGTTGAGGATGCAGATTGAAATTGAAAATCTTTGCGGTTTGTAGCACACTTTCAGCCCCATGAAGAAGGATGCCGCTAGGACCGCCCCTCCTTTCCCCAGGTAGCCCATGAGCTCTTCTTCCAAGCCTGTGCCTTTTTCTTGCCTTTCAAGTTCATCAGAGGGTGAAGCACCAGAATGCTTCCTGTCTTTCTCTGGTTATCTAGTGCATATTATCTTTTATGGGCTTCCCTGGTGGCTCAAGGGTAAAGAATTTGTCTATGAGTGCAGGAGATAAGGTTTCCATCCCTGGGTCAGGAAGATCCCTGGAGAAGGAAATGGCAGCGCACTCCAGTATTCTTGCCTGGGGAAACCCGTCGACAGAGGAGCCGGGCAGGCTGCAGTCCGTGGAGTCACCGAAGAGATGGACAGGACTCAGCATCTGAGCCCTCACCGTCCAGTGCGTGGAGGAAATAAATGGCTATTTTGGTTATTTACAGAAGCTGGTAACTATCCGAGCTTTTACCTTACCCCCGGGGAGTCTTATGAATGGCATTCAGTTCACTTCCATCACCCAGTCGTGTCTGACTCTGTGTGACCCCACGGACTGCAGCACACATGGCTTCCCCATCACAAACTCCCAGAGCTTACTCAAACACATGTCCGTTGAGTCGGGGATTCCATCCAAGCATCTCAACCTCTGTTGTTCCCTTCTCCTCCCACCTTCAATCTTTCCCAGCATCACGGTCTTTTCAGTGAGTGAGTTCTTCGCATCAGGTGGTCAAAGTATTGGACTTTCAGCTTCAGCATCAGTCCTTTCAATGAATATTCAGGACTGATTTCCTTTAGGATGGACTGGTTGGATCTCCTTGCAGTCCAGGGGACTCTAGAGTCATCTCCAACACCACAGTTCAAAAAGCATCAATTCTTCAGCACTCAGCTTTCTTTATAGTCCAATTCTCACATCCATACATGACCAGTGGAAAAACCATAGCCTTGACTAGATGGACCTTTGTTGACAAAGTAACGTCTTTTAATTTCATGGCTGCAGTCACCATCTGCCGTGATTTTGGAACCCCCCAAAATAAATTCTCTCATTGTTCCCATTGTTTCCCCATCTATTTGCCATTAAGTGATGGGACTGGATGCTATGATCTTCGTTTTCTGAATGTTGAGTTTCAAGCCAATTTATTCACTCTCCTCTTTCACTTTCATCAAGAGGCTGTTTAGTTCTTCACTTTCTGATAAGTGTGTTGTCATCCTCGTGTCTGTGTATCTGAGAAATATTGATATGTCTCCTGGCAATCTTGATTCCAGCTTGTGCTTTATCCAGCCCAGCATTTCTCATGATGTAATCTGAATATAATTTAAATAAGCAGAATTACAATATACAGCCTTGACATACTCCTTTCTCAATCTACAACCAGTCTGTTGCTCCATGTCCGGTTCTAATTGTTGTTTCTTGACCTGGATACAGATTTCTTAGGAGGCAGATCAGGGGGTCAGATAGTCCCATCTCTTTTAAGAATTTTCCAGTTTGTTGCGATTCACACAGTCAAAGGCTTTGGCATAGTCAAGAAAGCAGAAGTAGAAGTAGATGTCTGAAACTCTCTTGCTTTTTAATGATCCGACGGATGTTGGCAATTTGATCTCTGGTTCCTCTGCCTTTTGTAAATCCAACTTGAACATCTGGAATTTCATGGTTCACGTACTGTTGAAGCCTGGCTTGGAGAATTTTGAGCATTACTTTACTAGTGTGTGAGATGAGTGCATTTGTGTGGTAGTTTGAGAATTCTTTGGCATTGCCTTTCTTTGGGACTGGAATGAAAACTGACCTTTTCCAGTCCTGTGGCCACTGCTGAGTTTTCCAAATTTGCTGGCATATTGAATGCAGCACTTTCACAGCATCCTCTTTCAGGATGTGAAACAGCTCAACTGGAATTCCATCACCTCCACTAGCTGTGTTCGTAGTGATGCTTTCTAAGGCCCACTTGNACTGGTTTTCCAGAAGCTTTTATCATACAGTTAGACTATAATTGTCATTAATAACACACTGTTCTAGTGGGGATGGTGTTCTTTCAGTCACTATTAAAAGAGGTTCTGATAGACTCGTGATATGGGTATTAAGATAATATTGTGGGGTCTATTCAGAAGTACAAAGATTGCTTGGTAAAGTCCTGTTTTGGGGTTGGCCGAAAACTTCATTCGGGTTTTCCTGTATAAGCTGATGGCAAAGCCTGAACAAATGTTTTAGCCAACCCAATACATCTGCAAACAGGTCTGAGTCCAACAGTAGAGAGGCCAGCTGTGACTCTTCTCTGAGCAGCTAGGGGAAGGTCCTGAGAGTAGTGGTTTCATCACTAAGAAGTAGAGATATTAAAACAACAGGAAACTTTGTTGCGCATTGCTGTGGGATTTTGCATTTGGAAGGACAGAAGAGTAAAAAGTATCAAGGGGAACCGAAAACAGACAAGACTTGCTGATCCAGACAAGAAGCCTGCAGGGTGGATTCTATTCAAAGCTCCCAAACTTCCCTGAAATGAAGTAAACGGACTTGAAAATTAAAGTGAACTCTCCATGCGTGATGTGAAATGATGAGAAAGGAAAATGCTTATTTTTAGATTTGTATTTAATGTGAAGCAAACAGATATTTGATCTCCTTTGGCTGCCGCCTTATTCTGTACAGAGAGTGCCCTGGATTTCCGAGGTGGGGAACAGGTGGCTGGGTGTTATGGGGCCAGGTGAATGTCGGTATCATTGAGGACACCCGACGTGTTCCTGGGGGACTCACTCAGGTACCAGCCGTTTGCTATAATCACACCATCTCTCATAACCAGGCTCTCTGCCAAGCCTGGGCCGGGTCACTGTGTCAACTCTTGAAGCACCAGAGAGCAGTGAAGATGGGCAGAAGGTCATGGTTTTATTATCTGTTCTGTGGGAACCGAACATTCTCTAGATGTCTAAAAATCAATTTTTACACCTAGAAGAGAGCTTAGATATTTACTTGGCACGGCCTTTCCATTTTAGGGACAAGAAAACTGATACTCAGATCAATGACCCACCAAAGGTCTTACACCCATTTAAGTCATAACGCTGTTCAGTCTTCCCAAAGTTCCTCAGAACACTCAGAGAAAAGTCCACTTTCATGCCTTATGTGGTCCAGGATAATCAGGCCTGCTCTTACCTCTGACCTCATCTATTGTTCAGTTTCCGGCCCTGCTGTAGCCACATTAGCCTCCTCACTCTTCAACAGCTGCACCAGCCGTGCGCCTGCCTCAGGACCTTTGCACATGCTGACCCCTCTGCTGGAACACTCTTCCCCAGTCACTCCATTGTTTCTTCCCTTCCTTCACGGCTTGCTCAGATACCTCCTGCTCAGTGAGGCCTGTTCAGGGCTCTCTGATGGCAATGTCGGTTCCTTACCCTACATGTATACTTTCAAGCCCCTTTCTCTGCATTTATTAACTCCTTAGCTCTTAGCACAACCATACTGTATTTATTCAACTTATTTTCTATTAGAATTTAAGCTCCACAAGGAGAATTTTGTTTGTTTGGCCATGCTACCTAGAACGTGGGATCTTAGTTACCTGGCCGTGATAGCACAGAGTCTTAAAATCACGGGACCTCCATGGAAGTCCCATGTTCATTTTTTTATTGCTTTATCCCCAGAACAGAAAAGAGTGCTTCTCACATCCAGGTGTCCAATAAATATCTGTTGAATATGAATGAAAATTAGTTCTCTGCCTTTATTCCTGAATATTGGAGGTAGTACTGGGACTCAGCCCAGACAAAACTGTGAAATCCACTAGACTCTTGTTTTTGTCTTTTCTCCTGAGTGTTAGAAAATGGGTATACATCCTTCTTCACTTAGTCTTTGAAGACACAATGAAAATAAAGAACAGAGAAGAGAAAGATAAGCAGTGTGTAACCTGGTAGGGTAAGAGCCAAAAAGGAAAATGTGCCTTGATATATAAACGTGTCCATGAGTTTGTACACGTGCACACACACACTGAACAGTCTTCCCAGAGAGCTCAGGGATTTAGGAATTATAAGGACTCCAAGGCTCTTTGGGGCCATGGTTGGGAGGGAAGATCCCTGTTGGAGAAAGAATTAGCCTCCAGGAAGCAAGCAGCATTCCTAGCTGGTCAGCTGTTGGGTTGGCCAAAAGGTTTATTCAGATTGTCCATGGAAAAACCCAAATGAATCTTTTGGCCAACTCAATCCTTGGGAAAGGCTGAACTCGGGTTGAATTTGGAAGCAGCTCTTGAAACATCCCTCCACCTTTCTTGCCCCAACACTGTCCTTGAAAGGAAATGAGCTGTCCCTATTGGCTCAGTTCCTTTTTCCATCTTTATGTCTCTTTTGTTTATTTGTTATTGGAGTATAGGGCTTCCCAGGAGGCTCAGTGGTAAAGATTCTGCCTGCCAATGCAGGAGACGCAGAAGATGAGGGTTTGATCTCTGGGTAGGGAAAATCCCCTGAAAAAGAGAATGGCAACCCACTCCAGTATTCTTGTCTGGAGAATCCCGTGGACAGAGGAGCCTGGCGGGCTGTAGTCCATGGGGTTCCAAAGAGCAGGACATGACTGAGTGTGCATGCATAGTGGCTTCACGATGTTGTATTGCTTTCTGCTATATCACAAATACCTGTTGAGCTATATGGTAGCTCAGATGGTAAAGAATCTGCCTGCATTGCAGGAAACCTGGGTTTGAACCCTGGGTTGGGAAGACCCCCTGGAGAAGTGCCTAGCAACCCACTCTAGTATTCTTGCCTAAAGAATTCCCACAAACAGAGGAGCCTGGCAGGCTACAGTCCATGGGGTCACAAAGAGTTGGACACAACTGGGCAACTAAGCACACGTGTGTGTGTGTGTGTGTGTATGTATATTTATATATACCCCCTTTCTCTTGGGCCTCCCTCCTCTCCCGTCACTCCCCACCCCATTCTGATGTGATTTTCACCTATAACCACAGGAGCAGAACCCTATGTGAAAAACTTCCAGTAGTCACACACCCTGATGGCAGTGAAAAGAGTATTTGGGAGAGTTCTTGGCCAGGGGAAGAAGGAGCACGATAAATACAGACTTCTCAGTACAAAAGCATATTTTCTTTCCTGGTGCCTCCCCTCTTGCCAGTTTCTACACTGGTAGGTATTTACTTCCTGGATTAGTTTCTGGGGCCGCTGTGACAAATGACTACATACTGGGACTTAAAATCGTCAAACTGAATTCTCTCACAGTTCTGGAGGCTAGAAGTCTGAAGTAGGGTGTAGGCAGAGTTAGTTTTCCTGGGGGCTCTGGAAAATGAGCTTGTCTCTTAAATTCTGGTGGTTCCTGACACTCCTTGCTGCCCTTGGGGTGTAGATACATCACTACAGACTCTGCCTCCATCTTCATATGGATATTATTCTCTCTGTATCTTTTCTTATCACTTTCTTTTTTAATATTTATTTATTTGACTGTGCAGAGTCTTAGATGCAGCATCAGGACCTCTGATCTTGGTGGTGGTAAGGGAAATCTTTGGGGATCTTCAGTTGTGTCATGCAAATCCTTAGGTGAGGCATGTGGAGTCTAGTTCAACACTGAGGATCACACCCGGGCCCCCTGCGTTGGGAGCATGGAGTCTTAGCCACTGGACCACCAGAGAAGTCTCTCTATCTCGATATGTCTGAATTTTGGCTCTTACAAGAAGATGAATCATTGGATGAGGGTCAACCTCAATCCAGTAATGCCTGGTGTTAATCTTCTTGGTCACAGTACCTCTGCAATGACCCTATTTCCAAATAAGGTCACATGCACAGGTTATGTGTGGGCTTGAAATTTGGGGAGGGGGCCACTCTTGAACTCAGTCCACTTTCCACTCCCCCTTGACATATTAATAATCTTTTATTTTTAAGCACATAGACATCATTAGAAATACATTTCAGAGCCAGGCTGGCTGAAAGAGGGCCATTTCAAGGAACAGCTGTGACTGTAAGATGGTTTAAAACAGAAATTCTGAGCTGAAGAGGGGAAGCTTTGTTTCCTGCCTTTTGTATTATGGATGAATATGGAGAATGTTTCAGCTGCACTGTGGGTTAATGGCTGGTGTGGGACCCTAACAAGCTTTTATAGCATCTTCTTAAGGTGAGAAAGCATCTGGGTTCCAAACACATGTGTTACTTTGAAATTTCACTTATTTATGAGATGGATACTACCTATGTCTGTGCACTGAAATTTACAGCTCTTTAGTTTCAGAATAGCTTACACACTAGTTATCTCCACCAACATTTGTGTTTTTGTTGAAGGGCAGGTCGATCTCAGAGAAAGCTCTGAGAGAGACAGATACAGATAGGGAAAGAAGGTGAAAATGTTCATACCTTCTGTGGTCAGGGTCTCTTGATGGGGAGATGTCTGCCAGTGCCTGTCATGGGGTCTTCAGATTGCAGAGTATTTTTGTGCTTACTGACCTCTTAGTCATGCGAGTATCCTAATGTTAATGACTCTTCAGAATGGCAGTAACTGGAAACTGCTTGAAAATTGATCAGTTACGTAATCATCACTGTGAAATATCATCAAAGTTACCTTCTCTGAGCAGGGGTGTTCCAGCTGCTCCAATGCACCCTGGTTCCCGTCTTGCCCACCTCCTGTGGGGTCCCAGAGATCATCACTAGAAGGAGTTGTGACTGGTGGGTCCAGTCACAACTGGTGACTGATCCAGTCAGAACCAGCTGATGTACCAGCTGGTTTTGTCCTGCAGTGGAATAGGAGGTCTCCTACTTGGCACATTGAAAGGAACCTTGGGAGCATGTCTTATTTTCACAAGACACCTCTGTCTTCTCTCTGTAATACAGAACATACTTGGCAACGAACTCTATCTAGATGACCAGACGAGGTGCTTTGCATAAGAATAGAAAGAGTGCCTCTGTGTGCCAGGCACTGTCTTTTCTGTTTTTAATTTAATTTGCAGAAGATTGCTATGAGATGCTCGAAAGCTCTTGGTATTTTCATGTCCATCTTACAGGATCTTGTCCAAGCTTTCAGATCACCGAGTCAATCAAACTTAAAGCTTAGACTTTTCCTCTCTTTGCTAGTTGGTGTTTCTTTTTAGTGAGATGATAGGATTGGTTAGCTTCTGCAAAGCCTTTCTGGAAGCTTGGGACCCCTAGGCCAGTAATAACATATCTTCTTATTCTGCTGCCTGACAGTCTGCCCTGAGAAATAGTTTTTTTCATTGAAATCTCTTCCAGCTGATATGCTAATCCGAAAGTTGTTGTAATTGCTGTGTTTCGTTGTTTGAAATAGATCATCTGGCAATAAAACTTGGGAACACGGAGGGAATAGAGACTCTGGGAGCAGGGCAGTCCTGGAGCCCCTATGCTCCCAGGGACTAGGAGCCTGGGTTAGATGCAGTCTTAGGAAACAGGAAGTACTGAATGTCTTCAGTTACAGAGAGGGTGCCTCGGAGGGGAAGGAAAAGGGGCATATGAAGAGGAGAGAATACAAGTAGTCTCCACCCTTATTACAACTTTCCCCACATTTGGCCATGACCCCAAAAGACATCATTGTCATAAAGGGCCCCGGTTATATCCTCATAAGTGCATAATAACGTCTGTATCACCGGATTCTCTCTCCTGGAATATAGTTGTGGAGTCTGGAAATGGTAGAGAACTGAAAATTCTTAGTGTGGCATAATGAAGGGAAAGTAACAATTTTGGAGTCAAACTGCAGTCCGATCCTGACTAGCACCTCCTAACACTATGACCTATGGCAAATACTGGCCACCCTGAACCTCAGAGGCCTCATCTGAAAATAGGAACAACACTTTTCCTGTTGGATTGCTCCAGCCAAAGAAGAAGAAAACCCAAGAATATGCAAGCATCTAGCACAGTTTCTAATACTAAATAAATAGTAGAGAGGATTGTGGCTTCAGTTCTTCCTTCTCATTTTCTTCTTTTTTAAAGCAGTGTGAACTTTGCTTCTCAGAGGAAGACATAGGGTTCCATTGCAGTTGAGGATGCAGATTGAAATTGAAAATCTTTGCGGTTTGTAGCACACTTTCAGCCCCATGAAGAAGGATGCCGCTAGGACCGCCCCTCCTTTCCCCAGGTAGCCCATGAGCTCTTCTTCCAAGCCTGTGCCTTTTTCTTGCCTTTCAAGTTCATCAGAGGGTGAAGCACCAGAATGCTTCCTGTCTTTCTCTGGTTATCTAGTGCATATTATCTTTTATGGGCTTCCCTGGTGGCTCAAGGGTAAAGAATTTGTCTATGAGTGCAGGAGATAAGGTTTCCATCCCTGGGTCAGGAAGATCCCTGGAGAAGGAAATGGCAGCGCACTCCAGTATTCTTGCCTGGGGAAACCCGTCGACAGAGGAGCCGGGCAGGCTGCAGTCCGTGGAGTCACCGAAGAGATGGACAGGACTCAGCATCTGAGCCCTCACCGTCCAGTGCGTGGAGGAAATAAATGGCTATTTTGGTTATTTACAGAAGCTGGTAACTATCCGAGCTTTTACCTTACCCCCGGGGAGTCTTATGAATGGCATTCAGTTCACTTCCATCACCCAGTCGTGTCTGACTCTGTGTGACCCCACGGACTGCAGCACACATGGCTTCCCCATCACAAACTCCCAGAGCTTACTCAAACACATGTCCGTTGAGTCGGGGATTCCATCCAAGCATCTCAACCTCTGTTGTTCCCTTCTCCTCCCACCTTCAATCTTTCCCAGCATCACGGTCTTTTCAGTGAGTGAGTTCTTCGCATCAGGTGGTCAAAGTATTGGACTTTCAGCTTCAGCATCAGTCCTTTCAATGAATATTCAGGACTGATTTCCTTTAGGATGGACTGGTTGGATCTCCTTGCAGTCCAGGGGACTCTAGAGTCATCTCCAACACCACAGTTCAAAAAGCATCAATTCTTCAGCACTCAGCTTTCTTTATAGTCCAATTCTCACATCCATACATGACCAGTGGAAAAACCATAGCCTTGACTAGATGGACCTTTGTTGACAAAGTAACGTCTTTTAATTTCATGGCTGCAGTCACCATCTGCCGTGATTTTGGAACCCCCCAAAATAAATTCTCTCATTGTTCCCA
The DNA here is from genome assembly GCA_006410675.1 of Oreotragus oreotragus. Lineage (NCBI taxonomy): Eukaryota > Metazoa > Chordata > Mammalia > Artiodactyla > Bovidae > Oreotragus > Oreotragus oreotragus. The sequence goes on along the minus strand of SJYX01012617.1, from coordinate 198,142 downwards.
TTGTTTCCCCATCTATTTGCCATTAAGTGATGGGACTGGATGCTATGATCTTCGTTTTCTGAATGTTGAGTTTCAAGCCAATTTATTCACTCTCCTCTTTCACTTTCATCAAGAGGCTGTTTAGTTCTTCACTTTCTGATAAGTGTGTTGTCATCCACGTGTCTGTGTATCTGAGAAATATTGATATGTCTCCTGGCAATCTTGATTCCAGCTTGTGCTTTATCCAGCCCAGCATTTCTCATGATGTAATCTGAATATAATTTAAATAAGCAGAATTACAATATACAGCCTTGACATACTCCTTTCTCAATCTACAACCAGTCTGTTGCTCCATGTCCGGTTCTAATTGTTGTTTCTTGACCTGGATACAGATTTCTTAGGAGGCAGATCAGGGGGTCAGATAGTCCCATCTCTTTTAAGAATTTTCCAGTTTGTTGCGATTCACACAGTCAAAGGCTTTGGCATAGTCAAGAAAGCAGAAGTAGAAGTAGATGTCTGAAACTCTCTTGCTTTTTAATGATCCGACGGATGTTGGCAATTTGATCTCTGGTTCCTCTGCCTTTTGTAAATCCAACTTGAACATCTGGAATTTCATGGTTCACGTACTGTTGAAGCCTGGCTTGGAGAATTTTGAGCATTACTTTACTAGTGTGTGAGATGAGTGCATTTGTGTGGTAGTTTGAGAATTCTTTGGCATTGCCTTTCTTTGGGACTGGAATGAAAACTGACCTTTTCCAGTCCTGTGGCCACTGCTGAGTTTTCCAAATTTGCTGGCATATTGAATGCAGCACTTTCACAGCATCCTCTTTCAGGATGTGAAACAGCTCAACTGGAATTCCATCACCTCCACTAGCTGTGTTCGTAGTGATGCTTTCTAAGGCCCACTTGACTTCACATTGCAGGATGTCTGGCTCTAGGTGAGTGATCACATCCTCATGATTATCTGGGTCATGAAGATCTTTTCTGTACAGTTCTTCTGTGTATTCTTGCCACCTCTTCTTAATATCTTCTGCTTCTGTTAGGTCCATACCATTTCTATCCTTTATTGAACCTGTCCTTATATGAAATATTCCCTTGGTATATCTAATTTTCTTGAAGAGATCTATAGTCTTTCCTATTCTGTTGTTTTCCTCTATTTCTTTCCCCTGATCACTGAGGAAGGCTTTCTCATCTCTCCTTGCTATTCTTTGGAGTTCTGCATTCAGATGGGTATATCTTTCCTTTTCTCCTTTGCCCTTAGCTTCTCTTCTTTTCTCAGCTTTTTGTGAGGCCTCCTGAGGCAACCATTTTGCCTTTTTGCATTTCTTTTTCTTGGGGATGGTCTTGATCACTGCCTCCTGTACAATGTCACAAACCTCTGTCCATAGTTCTTCAGACACTCTGTCTATCAGATCTAATCTCTTGAATCTATTTGTCACTTCCACTGTATAATCAGAAGGGATTTGATTTACCCTTCTGAATAAACCATTGATAAACCACTGAATGGTCTAATGGTTTTCCCTGCTTTCTTTTTAAGTCTGAATTTGGCAATAAGGAGTTCATGATCTGAGCCACAGTCAGCTCCTGGTCTTGTTTTTGCTAACTGTGTAGAGCTTCTCCATCTTTGACTGCAAAGAATATAATCAATCTGATTTCGGCGTTGACCATCTGGTGATGTCCATGTGTAGAGTCTTCTCTTGTGTTGTTGGAGGAGGGTGTTTGCTATGACCAGTGCGTTCTCTTGGCAAAATTCTGTTAGCCTTTGCCCTGCTTCATTCCGCATTCCAAGGCTAAGTCAAATTTGCCTGTTACTCTATGTATCTCTTGATTTCCTACTTTTGCATTCCAGTCCCCTGTAATGAAAAGGGACATCTTTTGGGGATGTTAGTTGTTGAAGGTCTTCATAGAACCATTCAACTTCAGCTTCTGCAGCACTACTGGTTGGGGAACTATGAAACTATGAGACATGCCTTGTGGGGCCACCCAAGATGGATAGGTCATGGTGGAGAGGTCTGACAAAACATGGTCCACTGGAGAAGGAAATGGCAAACCACTTCAGTATTCTTGCCTTGAGAACCTCATGAACCGCATGAAAGGGCAAAAATATAGGACACTGAAAGATAAACTTCCCAGGTTGGTAGATGCCCAATATGCTACTGGAGAGCAGTGGAGAAAAAACTCCAGAAAGAATGAAGAGACATAGCCAAAGCAAAAACAACACACAGTTGTGGATGTGACTGGTGATGGTAGGAAAGTCTGATGCTGTAAAGAACAACATTGCATAGAAACCTGGAATGTTAGGTCCATGAATCAAGTTGGAAGTGGTCAAACAGGAGATGGCAAGAGTGAACATTAACATTTTAGGAATCACTGAACTAAAATGGACAGGAATGGGTGAATTTAACTCAATGACCATTATATCTACTACTGTGGGTAAGAATCCCTTAGAAGAAATGGAGTAGCCCTCATAGTCAACAAAAGAGTCTGAAATGCAATACTTGGATGCATTCTCAAAAATGACAAAATGATCTCTGTTCGTTTCCAAGACAAACCATTCACTATCACAGTAATCCAAGTCTGTGCCCCAACCAGTAATGAATGGCATTTTTGTTACTAAAAACACTTGGGTATATAAACTTTTTTTTATCACCCAAAGTCCATAGTTTACATTAGGGTTCATTCTTAGTGTTTTACATTCAGTGGGTTTGGACAAATTAATAATGAGATATATCCATCATTGGGCTTCCTGGATGGTGCTAGTGGTAAAGAACCCACTTGACAATGCAAAAGACAAGAGACGTGACCTGGATCGCTGGGTCAGGCAGATCCTCTGGAGGAGGGCGTGTCAACCCACTCCAGTATGCTTGCCGGGAGAATTATCGTGGACAGAGGATTCTGGCAGGCTGCAGTCCATAGGGTCACAAAGGGCTGGACAGGACTGAAGTGAGTTAGCACACATGTATGCGTGTATTCACCATTATAGTATCATACAGTCTTTTCTCTGCCCTAACAATCGTCTGTGCTCTCTGTTCATCCCTCCCTCCCCACAATGTCTGGAAACCTCTTTTTTTTTTTTTAACTGTCTACATGATTTTTCCTTTTCCAGAACGTCATATAGTTGAAATCATACCACATGTAGCCTTTTCAGATTGGTGCTTTTCACTTAGTAATATGTGTTTGAGATTCCTCCATGTCTTTTCATGACTTAATAGCTTATTTCTTTTGTAGCATTGGATAATAGTCCATTGTTTGAATGTACCCGGTTTATGTATTCATTCATCTACTGAAGGACATTAAGGTTGCTTCCAAGATTTGGTAATTCTGAATAAAGCTGATATAAATATCCACATTTGGGTTTTTGTGTGGCCGTAAATTTTTAGCTTATTTGAGTAAATATCAAGGAATACTATTGCTGGATCGTGTGCTAAGAGGGTGTTTAGTTTTGTAGGAAGCTTCCAAACAAAAATGTGTAATGCTTCATGAATTTGTGTGTCACTGTTGCACAGGGCCATGCTAATCTTCTCTGAATCATTCCAATTTTGGTGTGTGTGCATGCGTGCTAAGTCCCTTCAGTCGTGTCTGATGTTTTGCAACGCTATGGACTGTAGCCTGCCAGACTTCTCTGTCCATGGGGATTCCCCAGGCAAGAATCCTGAAGTGGATTGTCATGCCCTCCTCCAGGGATCTGCCTGACACAGGGATCGAACCCGCCTCTCGTAGGTCTCTTGCCTTGGCAGGTGAATTCTGAACCACTAGCTCTACCTCCAAAGCAAGCATGGTACATAAACTTGAAGGTACTCACCAGGCAGCAGACATAGGTTTAAATGAAATAATTAGTTGTATGAAAATACCTGAAATGTGAACAAATGATAATTCAGCCTTTTCTAAACGCCATGGGCTCATCCCATTGTGAGATGTATTAGAATGCATTTGTCACTACAGTTGCTTTTAACCTCAACCTTGGGGCAGTTCTAACTAAAAGATGGCCACTTTTTAGTGTTTGACACCGCTGTTTAGCTAAAACCAATGTGCTCTTTTCAAAACAATTCGTTATCCCACACTGCACTTTTTTATACTCCCCAATTAAATGCAAAATCTATCTTTCATAAAAGTTAGAAATTATGTCCAATGAAAATCCGACATTTTAATGGTTTTCTACAGATTAAAATTGTAGAGTTCTCAATAAACCCTGATTTACTGATGTTGGTTGTAAAATGGTTATTGCTGTTAATAAAGCCTGTAAATCTTAACAGGTTATATTTGCCTTGGACAGTAAAACTTGCCATAAAGGCTTAGTGTCTAAGGCTAATTCTGTACACATCAAGGTAAACAACCTCCTCAAAATAATTCAATGTCTGAGAATTAAAAGCCCAAAGGCAAGCAACGAACAGATTGTAGCCTTGAGCCACTGCATGCTGGGCAATCTTATTGTTTTTATGTCCCTGTGGAATGAAGATGGTGCTCGAATTAGAAAGGTGAAGGTCAAGGGGCCATGTCTTGGCTATTACAAATAGTACTGCTATGAATATAAGGATGCTTGTATGTTTGGCATTATAGTTTTCTCCAGATATATTGGAGTGAGTGAGATTGCTGGATCGTATGGCACCTCTGTTTAGTTTTGGCAAACCTCCACGCTGTTTTACATAGGGAATGGATTACATATGCACAATGGACTACCACTCAGCCATAAAAAAGAGGGAAATAATGCTATCGACAGCACCTTGGATGGACCTAGAGATGATCATACTAAGCAAAGATGTGATATCTCTTATATGTGAAATCTAAAATATGACACAAGTGTATTTTATCTACAAAGCAGAAACAGACTCACAACCAGAGAGAACAGACCTGTGGTTGCTGTGGGGGAGGGGAGGATGGGAGTTTGGGGATTATAGGTGCAAACTGTTACATTTAGAATGGATAAACAGCTACTGCATAGTACAGGAAACTGTGTTCAGTGTCCTGTGATAACCTATAATGGGAAAGAACAAGAAAAAAGAATACGTGTGTGTGTGTGTGTGTGTATAACTGAATCACTTTGCTATAAAACAGAAATCAATTATACTTCCAATTTTAAAAGAAAAAGGTCAAGGGCCTTAGTCAATGAAGTGTAGCTTGGAGAAGGTCCCCGTCTCTCTGTTGACTGATCAGTAAGTAGGTTGGCATGCTTGTGTAACAAGGTGAGGTCCCAGGAACAGAATGAAAGAATGAAAGTATGTCAGAGTCACACCTGTGTTCAAAAATAAATTACTGCTGAGGGCTGGGGCAGGAGGGTGGATTTAGGGAAAGTGTTAGTTACTCGGTCGTGTCCGACTCTTTGTGACCCCATGGACTGTGGCCTGCCAGAATCCTCTGTCCACGATAATTCTCCTGGCAAGCATACTGGAGTGCCATCTCCTTCTCCAGGGGCAGATAGGGAAAGGAGATCGTTTTTTCCTTCCAGATGCCCATACGGAAGTCAAAGGTTTTTAAAGAAGCTCTGTTAAACTTGGTGAATATTTGTCCTACTTTCTTATGTTCGGGGAATTTCTTTCAAAGTCTCACCTCCCTAAGGTGAAAGCTGCAAAGCTTATTTTCTAGTCTTTGTGGCTAGGCCCACTCGTCAAGTGTGCTCACCCAAGGTGGGATGGAGAGTTGAGCAGCGTGATGAGGTATTGGTATGGACATCCGTCTCTGGAGAGGATGGTGGCCGAGGTGCTGCCACAGAACTGGCTAGTCCTGGCTGGGAGCCATGTCAGTGTCATGGGTTTAGAACTGCGAAGACGCTGCCACGTGACTCCGTTTCCCTATGATGTGGTTGCTCATTGTTCCACTTGGCTGCCCGTTATGAATCTTCCTGGTGGCTCAGACGGTAAAGCGTCTGTCTGCAATGCGGGATACCTGGGTTCAATCCCTGGGTTGGGAAGATCCCCTGGAGAAGGAAATCCACTCCAGTACTCTTGCCTGGAAAATCCCATGGACAGAGGAGCCTGGTAGGCTACAGTCCATGGGGTCGCAAAGAGTCGGACATGACTGAGCGACTTCACTTTCACTACGTATCTTTGACTTTACCGGAGATTCTAGGCAATTCTGTGTGTGTGTGTGTGTGTGTGTGTGTGTGTAAGTTGCTTCAGTTGTGTCTGACTCTTTGGGACTCCATGGACTGTATCCTGCCAGGCTGCTCTGTCTGTGGGGATTCTCCAGGCAAGAATACTGCAGTGGGTTGCCATGCCTACCTCGTGTGTCTGTGGCACAATGGTAAGCGCGTTTGGCTTTGAACCTAAAGGTTGGTGGTTCGAGCCCACCCAGGGACGTTTCCTAACCTTTGGGGCTTCCCTTGTGGCTCAGCTGGTAAAGAATCTGCCTGCAATGCGGGAGACCTGGGTTTGATATCTGGCTTGGGAAGATGCCCTGGAGAAGGGAAAGGCTACCCACTCCAGTTTTCTGGCCTGGAGAATTCCATGGACTGTATATAGTTCACAGGGTCACAAAGAGTCAGACACAACTGAGCGACTTTCACTTCACTTGCCTTCTTCCGGAGAATCTGCCCGACCCAGGGATTGAACCTGCATTCTCTTACATCTTCTGCATTGGCAGGCACATTCTTTAAAACTAGCACCACCTGGGGAGCGCTGGAAGAACTTTTTTAGAGATATAATCTTTAATAAAATCCTTTTCTACCTAAACAAGTCAGAGCAGAGTTGGTTTCTTGCAGTGAAGAATCGTGAGTGTGACTCTTTGTGTGCCCTGTGTTACTACTTGAAGGATGCCTTTGATGAGTACCTGAAAGTGTCCCTTAGAACCAAGCAAGTCACTATGAGCTAAAGGCTCTTTGAGGGCTGTTGATCTCTTTTTCTTTATCTGTAAAGTAAGGAATGGGGCTGGAAACTCCTAAGGCCCCTTTTGTATCTCTGATTATTCCTGTTGTATAAATAGTAGAACCAGCATACTATCAGATTTGTTTTAATAACTCTGTTAGACTGGTGCAGACAGTTTTTAAGTCAGAAGCCCTTTTCCCTTCTCCCCTGTGAGGATATTCTTAATGAAAGGTTCATTTATTTCAAATTTCTTCATTGCCATAAAACCCAGGAGAGAATCTTATGACATTGAACTGTTTCGTACAAGAATCACTAGACTATTGTGTTTAACCTCAATCAAAAAGACTAGGAAATGAGGAATTTATTTTAAAAAAGATTCTTAATAATCCACTGGAGAAACATTGAGATGCCCAAGTTCTGAAGCGGTGGACCTTAGGTATAAATAATTAATTTGGTGCAACCAAAGCAGAGAGAGAATGTCTAATAGTCCAGATAAACTTTGCTTTGAGGAGACTGACAATGAAGACCTTTGCAGAAAGCGACATTTGATTAGAATGTATAATATTGTAATAGAAACCTAATGGACTCTTAGAAAAGGGAATGTTGAATTGGTTAAATACTAGTAATTAAGTGCCAGTAAATTACTTCTCTAAAAACATTCCTGTAAAAAGAAATTTGCTATCGTAAGAGAGATGGGGAAATGAGGTTAATATAAGTTATTTTAAAAGTGAATGTCTGCAGCCCGAATACCCTCATCATTAATACGGGTCCTTAAGTCAGTCTTATTAATGGACTGACTTTTACCACGTCCTTATCTGAGAAGTTCTGGTTCCTCACTGAGGAAGAAAAGAAGCCATCTAAAGCTCCTGATTTGTATTTATTCTCTTACTTTTTTTCTTGTTCTGTATTCCTGGAGGGGGTGAAATATGGGAGATGGAATTACATTTCTCAAAGCCAGGGGTAGAGAAAGTGATGGAGTGGCAAAGGCAGTGTCTTGACTTTTTTCCTTTTTTTCCCTGCTTTCTTCTAGGTCAGCCCTGCACGCTCAACTTCCTTCCTTTCTTACTGCTTTCTGGCTGTATTATTTACAGCCCCAGCTCTGTGTTCCCCTATTTTTCTTTGTCTGGAAGGTCCTTGACATCCCCCATCTATCTGCCCTTTACACAGTCTGGGAGAAGCTCTTTTAACCCAGCCAAGTCAGACTTCCTCCTGGCCATCCCAGGTGACACTGACTTTGCTTTCTTAGAAATATCTACTTTAATCAGTGTGGCCTGGTCAAGTTAAGGGCCGCAGTTTCTCCTTTCCTCTAAACACTTTTAATTTTTTAATATTTATTGGCATATTGTTGATTTACAGTGTTGTGTTAGTTTCAGGTATATAGCCAGGTGAATCAGTTATACACATATCCGCTCTTTTTAAGGTTCTTTTCCAACACAGGTCATTGCACAATGTTGAGTAGAGTTCCCTGTACTACACAGCAGGTTCTTACTAGCTGTCTGTTTTATGTATAGTACTGTGTATGTTTATAGCAGAATGCTATGAACATTTTTTTGGTTTCTCTTTCTTGCCCTACTTCTTGTATTAACTTCTTATGACCTTATGTCATATTTCCTTGAGCTAACTCCCTTCAGGATAGGAAATGCAAATGATGCTTTTCAGGATCCTTTTATACCCTACCCCTCCCACCCCCATCCTCCTCATCCCTTTCACTCCCACCCTCCTACTCCCCTCACCCTTACTTTAGCAGACAACTCTTGGCTTCTGGGAATAGTCTGGAAGCCTCTGTGACTTTGTGGATGAATATCCACACGACTGCTTTTTGGCATGCGTATGTGCGTGCTGAGTCGCTTCAGTCATGTTAGACTCTTTCCACCCAATGGGCTATAGCCCACCAGCCTTCTCTGTCTATGGGATTTCCCAGGCAAGAATATTGGAGTCGGTTGCCATGCCCTCCTCTAGGGGATCTGCCCGACCCAGGGATCGAACTTGCGTCTCCTAAGGCTCCTGCGCTGCAGGCAAATTCTTTACAGCTGAGCCACTGGGGAAGCCCACTCTTTGATATACATAATAATAAACTCTTAAATTCAAATGATCACTTTCAAATTTACAAAGATTTTTCACATATATTGACTTATTTGATCCTTAAAGCTACTCTCTGTGAGAAGACAGATACAGGAATATTTCTGTTTTATGGAATCGTTGATTCTGTGGATAATTTCATGGAGAAACTACTCTATCGCCAACATTCATTGTATATGTACTCAATGCCAGGTACTCGTCACTGAATCCTTCCAGCAACTTTCTGGTGACAGTTACATGCCAGTGTTATAGATAAACCGAGGCACAGAATGATTAAGCAGCTTACTGAGTGATTAAGCCACTCATTGAATCTGAAAAGCCTGGATTCTGAGGCTGTTCTCTTAAACTCAGCTTGATGAACCTTCTTTATATGTTGGATGTTGTATGCTGAACATGAGCCGAGTAAGATAAGCAGCCTGTCGTTTTCTCGCCTGCCATCTTACTTCATGCATGTGCTACCAACAGTGTGAATGCAAGATTAGGACATAAGTGAACCTGTCTGTGTGTGTGCACACATGCCAGCCTTCTGCTTTTTCTTTTCCTCCATTTCTGTTTTTTTTTTAATTTATTTTATTGAAATATAGTTGATTTACAACGTTGTTACTTTCTGCTGTACAGCATGGTGGTTTCATGTATATACATATATGTGTACCATATGGGCTTCCCTGGTGGCTCAGAGGGTAAAGCATCTGCTTGCAATGCGCGAGCCCTGGGTTTGATCCCTGGGTCGGGAAGATGCCCTGGAGAAGGAAATGGCAATCCACTCCAGTACTCTTGCCTGGAGAATCCCATGGACAGAGGAGCCTGGTGGGCTACAGTCCACAGGGTCTCAAAGAGTTGGACACGACTGACTGACTTCACTTCACTTCATATGATGTCACTTGTAATCTAAAACATGACATGAGTGAAGTTATCTCTGAAACAGACGCACAGACATGAAGGACAGACTCACGGTTGCCAAGAAGGTGGTGAAGGAAGGATAGAGCAGGGGTTTGAGAAGAGCAGGGGCAAAACTATTATATTTAGGATGAATAAGCCTCAAGGTCCTGTTGTATAGCACAGGGATATCCTTCAATATCCTATGATAAACCATAATGGAAAAGAATATGAAAAAGAATATATCTATGGTACACATATATGTATATACATGAAACCGCCATGCTGTACAGCAGAAAGTAACACAACATGGTAAATCAACTATACTTCAATGAAATAAACTAAAACAAAACAAAACAAAAAAACAGAAATGAGTTTTTTCATAGGTAAGTTCATCCATGTCATGTTTTAGATTACCCGTCTAAGTGACATCATATGGTTTCCACCGTTTCTTTACTCTTGGCTATGATTCCATGGTTGGGTCTTACTATTCTCCAACCACAGTGAAACTCCATCATTCAATGGCCTTGAAATCTGCCCTGTTTTCAAGTTCCAGGGGTGCCCTGGCAGAGTTGCTCAGTGCCAGTATCCACTTTGAATAAACTTTGATTGGATGGAGAAGCAGTTGACATCCTCCTCCCTCTCTTCCCCTCTTTCTTTTTTTTTTTTTTTTCCCCTGGTGGATTGCATCCTTTATCCTTTCAGAATTTTCAGAGTCTGCTTAAGGTTTCTCAAATTGGGAGAAGAAGCAAATGGATCAAGAGGGAATGCAATTTGGAGGGAAACAGGAGAAGGTCAGTAGTTAATCAATCGATAGTAAACTGTGAAAGGAAAGCACATACACAAAGAAAATGCATGATTTCTGAGTTAAAAGAATGAAGGTGTGGAGCGATTTCTCTATCCTTCGCCTTCTTATGCAGTTGAGCAGCCATAAACAGTCTTTATATCTTGAATTATGCAGAAGTAAAAGCAGTTTGGGAGGCTTCCCCATAAAGAGCTGCGGTTCTGTAATTCAGCAGTAATGCTCCACAGGCATGAATCAAGAGCTCAGTCCCCATCCTGCTGAGACAGCATGGATTTTAATGCTTCTCTGAAGCACGCCACACGCCATCCTGACTCACTTAGCCAGTGTAGGCTGCCTTTGTATTTTAGGCAGAACTTTTTCAAATGTCAAACAGAAACCACCAGCCACAGCCATCACAGCTTCTCCTGGAACTCTTTTGCCATGATTCCCAAATCCCAATTGTCATCTGTTCTCTTGGAGAAGAGACCCAAGGGGTCTCTTTCTTTAGAGTAATGCCACCATCTCGAATATCTTTTGTTTGTTTTTTATATTAATTTTTTATTGGAATAAAGTGGCTTTACAATGTTGTGTTTTTTGCCATACAGCAAGGTAAGTCAGTTATATGTATACATATACCCTCTCATTTTTAGGTTTCCTTCCCAGCTGAGTCACCACAGAACATCAGGCAGAGCTCCCTGTGCTCTACAGCCTGTTCTCATTTGTTGTTGCTGTTTAATCACTAAGATGTGTCCAACTCTTTGTGACCCCATGGACAGCAGCCCACCAGACTCCTCTGTCCATGGAATTCTCCAGGCAAGAATACTGAAGTGGTTCGCCTTTCCTTTCTCCAGGGGACCTTCCCAACCCAGGGATCGAACTTGGATCTCTTGCATTGGCAGGCAGATTCTTTACCATTGAGCCATCAGACAATCTCCTGTTCCCATTAGTTATTTGTTTTACGCATGTGTGTTAGCTGTTCAGTCGTGTCCAGCTCTTTGTGACCCCTTGGATTGCAGCTCACCAGGCTCCTCTGTCTATGAGATTCTCCAGGCAAAAATACTAGAGTGGGTTGCCATGCCCTTCTCTGAGGTTTTATACATAGTGATATATATGTGTGTGTCAGTCCCAATCTCCCAGTCATCCCACCCCTCCACATGATTTTTGTTTTTAGTTAACTGTGGACAACTGAAAAAGTACACGAGTGTCCTGTGTGGCTTTTCACGTAACTACTAGTCAGGTAGAACCTGCCCCTTTCTCCTTCATGGGGTAGTTACAGACCCATAGAATAAGCACCTGCCCCCAGGTACTGGGGAGATACGCCCAGCTGATATTACAACAGTTTCACTTCAGATCCACAATCTGCGTTCGCTGCAAGAATCCTCGGTGGCCTCTTTGATCGCCCTGTGCAGCTCTCACGCTTCTCTACTCTGTTAGACGTTAAGGAGCCGTGGTCTTCCCACAGAGCCATCTGAGGATCAGCAGAGTCAGTACACTGAGTGTGAGAGCGACCTCATGAAACTCCCGGAGCCTCGGCTGGTGCAAGTCACGGTGGCTTCGGCACCACAGATGACAGGCCCGCCGCCCCAGCTTAGCACAGCTCACATCGGCACATAACTCCGACTCACTTGGCCTTGTCAGTTAAGCCTCCAAGAAAAAAACCATCCAGCGTTCAGAGCCGAGCAGCTCATCATCCCCTGCTGCGGCGAATTTTGATTTAAATGTAATCGAGTCTCTCTTGGCTCTGGCTTAACTGAATTGGAACTGTTCTTTCAATTGCTGATTCAGTCTTGCCTTACAGATCTGGCTGTCAGTCCTCCCATCAGAGTCTCTTCCTTGATGTGCTTATTCATCGTGCACGAGGATGCTCATCCCCTGTGGACGCCAGCACCAGCCCCTGCTAGTCACACATGATGGTTTAAACGTTGATTTCTGTGTGCAGGAAGTGTCACATGGGTGATTCAAGGGCCAGCTCCATAGTAGCATTTGGAGATCACGTTTGCAGCGACAGCGTCCCCTTTATTATAAGGCCTTCCCTAGTGACTCAGATGGTAAAGAATCTGCCTGCAATGCAGGAGTCCCAGGTTTGATCCCTGGGTGGAGATTCCCTGCAGAAGGGAATGGCTTCCCAGATGGCACTAGTGGCAAAGAGCCCACCTGCCAATGCAGGAGGCATAAGAGACGTGGGTTCTGTCCCTGGATTGGCAAGATCCCCAGGAAGAGGGCATGGCAGCCCACTCCAGTATTCTTGCCTGGAGAATTCCAGGGACAGAGGATCCTGGTGGGCTACAGTCCTTGGGGTCACAAAGAGTCGGACACAACTGAGCAATTAACACTTTCCCTGTGGGAGGTAGCTGCGGCATGTCACGGCAAGGGAACAAAAGAGCAGGTCTGTCTAGTACCACACCGGTTTGACAGGAGCAGTCACTGGTACATCAGTTCTAGATGAGCCTATCAGTTTGATCTTTCCTTGTCATCTATGTAGTATTTGAAATATTAATTACCTTAGTTACAATATCTGTGTATGTTTAGAAGGAGTAAAATATTACGTGGTAGTGAACATCCTACATTTGCTTGGGAAAATGTCTCCTTGATAGGCAGAGAAGTCACATTCTCATTTTTAATTATTCAAATATGATAATAGGTGATAGGAGTTGGTACTGTAGAGGAGTGATGGTAATGACTGATCAAGAGAAAAGATAACAGAGAGCGCTCAGGGGAAGAAAAGCCCTCAAGGGAAATGGAAGCTGACAAGCGCTAGATGATATTTATCTGTCATTTCACTCGATGCCATGATCCTTCAAGATGCAAAGTCCTCAAGAACGACCGTGGCTCTTAGTTACCATATACTGAGGACCACGGGCCAGGCCCTCTGCTAGGCACCCGCCATCTGTCATCCTGTTTCATTCTCACAGCTGAGTTAGGCACTGTTGTTATTTTCATTTTATAGATGTCAAAATTGAAGCTGACGTTAAGTAGCTTTCCTGAAATTTCTCCGACAGTGAGGGGCCAAGTTCTCTTTGATTTCACAGCCCAGATCTTGAGACAGCCCTATAGTTCTTTTTATTTTTTTTTTAATCACATGTTGTGTGCTTGGTAAGTGAGGGAGTAGTGAGTCCAGTAGGGATGTATCCCATTCCAACACTGCATCCTCTCTGTTCCGTCACAGGAGCCTCCAATGAGTGCCGGGTCAGCTCTGTTGGACCTGATATCAGAGTGTGATTTAAAGACGACTTTTGGGCAGTCTCTTGCTTGGTCTAATAAGCTTTCATCTCTTACTAGTTCAGTAGATGGCTTCTTTGCCTCAAGGAATGAGACCCAGTCTATATTCAGTCTATACAAGCCCAAGTAGCCATCAAATGAAAGGAATATATAAATAACTGTCTCAAGCAGAATATGCGGCCTATTATAATGTAACAGTGATAAAATAGAAGGGACATGGTTATTTCTGTTGGCCAGAGTGGTCAACCAAGAGTGTGCCAAGTATAATTCCCATAGAGGTTTTGAAGGATGAATAAGAGGTCACCATGGTGGAAAGTTACACAAAGTACTCAGGGTGTAGGATCAGCTTGGTTAAAAGCAGGCACATGTCAAACAGCATGGTTGGCCAGGAAGTACAGTGAGTTTTGTTTGAGAAAGCCTAAAGTACATAGAGGAGCCTCAATGGAGTGGAGACTCATGGAAAGCCTGGTTGGCCATCTGAAAAATGTTGACTTTTTTTCTTAAGTTTTTTAAAAAAGTCCATTGAAGTATAGTTGATTTACAATATTGGATTAGTTTCAGACCTACAGCAAAATGATTTGGTCATACATATTTATGTGTGTGTCTGTATTTTCCCCATCTTTTTGCATTATACTTTATTACAAGATACTGAGTATCGTTCCCTGTGTTATACAGTAAATCCTTGTTGCTTAGAGAAACTTTGACTCTTGCTCACTGGTGACCGGGAGCCAGGGAAGGATTTGAATCAGAAGTAAGATGCTAGATTTAGGTGTCTGTTTTTTTCAATGTCCTGCTATATTTAGTTCAAGGACCCAATAATTAGACAGCAACAGGGAAGCACATAGGAAGTCGTGACTGTATGTATCTTTCTGTCATCATTGGAAGTGACTTTTCTAAAAAGCTATTGATTTGTTAATAAATAACTTCAGACTTGCAGAAACGTCCCAAAAGTAAGACCCGGAAATCCACGGAGGAGCCTACTTTCAATAACGCCCTGCCAAGTGCCGGGAGCACCATGCCTCTACTGTCTGGGCAAGAGCAGGCCTGTCTTTCCAAGACCTCTTGGCATTTCTGCTGCAGGGGGCACTTGGAGCCGGCGGGAGAAAGCGTTCCCAATGTAGACATCTGCGGTCAACAGCCTTGATGCTGCAGCCTTTGGAGCGCGATGGCCTTGACTCACTCCATTCACTCTGCCCAGCTCACCTCTTGGGCGCCCTTCTCCCCTCTGCTCAGAACAAAAGCAGCAGCAGAAGAGAAGGGCCAGGCCGCCTCGGGTCCTTCGATGCCCTGCACCAGGCCTTCACCCCTGCGTTCAGTGAGGACTTCCTGGACAGTGTGACAGCACCTTTGAAGGTCTCCTTTGCCTCCTTTGTACCTTGCTCCTCACTTTCCTTGAAACGACCTGAGTCCTGCTCTTTCCCAGAGAGGCTCTGAGTCCATTAGAAGCAAGCATGAAGCTCGGGATTGTCAGGCTCCCCCAGTCGTGAGAGTGCTTCACAAAAGCCTGGGTTCTGGGCTGACAAGGGACAGTGGAGTGTTGTTATTGTTTCTGCGAGGCTGGAGCTTTTCATCCAGTGTCTGTATCCTCTCAAAGGCTCTTGGGTACCACGGCTCTGGAGAGAGCTTTTGTTTTCTTCCGCTCACCTCTGAGACCAGCTCATCGTGTGAAGTGAGCCTCTGCTTGCACCCTCCCCCCACCCTTTTCTCAGTTACCCTTGATATCTGCTTTTACCCTGTACGCACTTGGTCCATGGGCCTCAGTCAGGTAAGCTCCCTGATGCTATTCCAGCTTCTCTGAAGTCCTGCGTTCGAAAGGCTACAGCTGTTATTCCTTTCATTTGCTTGCTTTCAAGTCTGAAATTTCGCTCACATTCACTTCTGTATCTGGACCACCTAGTCATGCTCGTATTATGAGCTTTTCATCCCTGAGTTTTCCAGTTTCTCTTGCCTTCCTGGCTTCCAGTAGCAACTCTGCACCCCTGAAGAAATTGAGGACAGCTTCCATCAAAGCTAATCCCCTTCCCTTTTGTGATATTTAGGTGGTCATTACTTAGGCTCCAAGGGGCACAAGACAGAGCTGGGATTCTCAGCCTCAACACAGTGGACATCTGGGGCTGGATCTGCCTTTGCTGTGATGGTCTGTCCTGGTTGGCGTAGGATGTTTACAGCAACCTATCAGATGATATTAGCACCTCACACCTCATTTTGTGACATCCAAAAATGTCTCCAGACATTGCCAAATTTGCCTGGTTGAGATTCCCTGATCAGCATGTTGGTTCTAGTTTCAGTTCAGTCAGTTCAGTTGTGTCTGACTCTTTGTGACCCCATGGACTGCAGCATGCCAGGCTTCCCTGTCCATCACCAACTCCTGGAATTTACTCAGACCTCATGTCCATCGAGTCAGTGATGCCATCCATCCTCTGCCATCCCCTTCTCCTCCCGCCTTTAGTCTTTCTCAGCATCAGGGTCTTTTCCAGTGAGTCAGTTCTTCACATCAGGTGGCCAAAGAATTGGGAGTTTCAGCTTCAACATCAGTCCTTCCAATGAATATTCAGGACTAATTTCCTTTAGGATGGACTGGTTGGATCTCCTTGCATCTCACTAAGATGCTACTCACAGTGTCTAAGAGAGTGGCTGCCCCAAATTGTGTGCTCAAAATGTTTTTCTGATTTGAGCCCAGCATCAACAGATAGTTGTTAATGCATGCCCACTGACCTGGGTTCATACAGTAGGTAGAGGAAACCATGGCGTATTCATCTCTTTATAGCCAGCCCTAAGCTGAGTACCTGGCATAGACTAGACACTCATAAAGCGTATGTTGAAGCAGTGTTTAAGGGAAACGAGGAAGCAAAAAGTTCCAACAAAAATGACTGAGGTTTTGCAGATTCATCAGGGTTCTGTGTGGTGGGTGGGTGTGCCCTGAATTGTGAAGGATGTGATGAAACCATGTAAGAAGAGCTGGATAAAGAAGAAACCAGTGCGAGCAGCACGGTGAGTCAGGCAGCGGAAGTTCTGTTCTCCAAAGAGATTTTCCTTACCCATACTCTGTTATTGTCTCAAGTAGCCCAAGTTACTCCACATGAAAAAAGAGTAAAGCCACATTGCACAGGCCTTGAACCTATGGATCAAAAATACGTGTCATGGATTAACTACATGTGGCCACGACCCTGCTGGGGAAATCACCTCCAAGTAGGATGGCGGTACAACGTATTCCTGAAGGTTGCCTCATTCTCTGCTAGGGCAAATCCAAGATGGACATACTTATCTCATAGCTTCACTGGACATGACTGTAGAGGAAATGTGACATGTTAAATGTAGGGAGGGATACTGAAGTGGTTCGCCTTTCCTTTCTCCAGGGGACCTTCCCAACCCAGGGATCGAACTTGGATCTCTTGCATTGGCAGGCAGATTCTTTACCATTGAGCCATCAGACAATCTCCTGTTCCCATTAGTTATTTGTTTTACGCATGTGTGTTAGCTGTTCAGTCGTGTCCAGCTCTTTGTGACCCCTTGGATTGCAGCTCACCAGGCTCCTCTGTCTATGAGATTCTCCAGGCAAAAATACTAGAGTGGGTTGCCATGCCCTTCTCTGAGGTTTTATACATAGTGATATATATGTGTGTGTCAGTCCCAATCTCCCAGTCATCCCACCCCTCCACATGATTTTTGTTTTTAGTTAACTGTGGACAACTGAAAAAGTACACGAGTGTCCTGTGTGGCTTTTCACATAACTACTAGTCAGGTAGAACCTGCCCCTTTCTCCTTCATGGGGTAGTTACAGACCCATAGAATAAGCACCTGCCCCCAGGTACTGGGGAGATACGCCCAGCTGATATTACAACAGTTTCACTTCAGATCCACAATCTGCGTTCGCTGCAAGAATCCTCGGTGGCCTCTTTGATCGCCCTGTGCAGCTCTCACGCTTCTCTACTCTGTTAGACGTTAAGGAGCCGTGGTCTTCCCACAGAGCCATCTGAGGATCAGCAGAGTCAGTACACTGAGTGTGAGAGCGACCTCATGAAACTCCCGGAGCCTCGGCTGGTGCAAGTCACGGTGGCTTCGGCACCACAGATGACAGGCCCGCCGCCCCAGCTTAGCACAGCTCACATCGGCACATAACTCCGACTCACTTGGCCTTGTCAGTTAAGCCTCCAAGAAAAAAACCATCCAGCGTTCAGAGCCGAGCAGCTCATCATCCCCTGCTGCGGCGAATTTTGATTTAAATGTAATCGAGTCTCTCTTGGCTCTGGCTTAACTGAATTGGAACTGTTCTTTCAATTGCTGATTCAGTCTTGCCTTACAGATCTGGCTGTCAGTCCTCCCATCAGAGTCTCTTCCTTGATGTGCTTATTCATCGTGCATGAGGATGCTCATCCCCTGTGGACGCCAGCACCAGCCCCTGCTAGTCACACATGATGGTTTAAACGTTGATTTCTGTGTGCAGGAAGTGTCACATGGGTGATTCAAGGGCCAGCTCCATAGTAGCATTTGGAGATCACGTTTGCAGCGACAGCGTCCCCTTTATTATAAGGCCTTCCCTAGTGACTCAGATGGTAAAGAATCTGCCTGCAATGCAGGAGTCCCAGGTTTGATCCCTGGGTGGAGATTCCCTGCAGAAGGGAATGGCTTCCCAGATGGCACTAGTGGCAAAGAGCCCACCTGCCAATGCAGGAGGCATAAGAGACGTGGGTTCTGTCCCTGGATTGGCAAGATCCCCAGGAAGAGGGCATGGCAGCCCACTCCAGTATTCTTGCCTGGAGAATTCCAGGGACAGAGGATCCTGGTGGGCTACAGTCCTTGGGGTCACAAAGAGTCGGACACAACTGAGCAATTAACACTTTCCCTGTGGGAGGTAGCTGCGGCATGTCACGGCAAGGGAACAAAAGAGCAGGTCTGTCTAGTACCACACCGGTTTGACAGGAGCAGTCACTGGTACATCAGTTCTAGATGAGCCTATCAGTTTGATCTTTCCTTGTCATCTATGTAGTATTTGAAATATTAATTACCTTAGTTACAATATCTGTGTATGTTTAGAAGGAGTAAAATATTACGTGGTAGTGAACATCCTACATTTGCTTGGGAAAATGTCTCCTTGATAGGCAGAGAAGTCACATTCTCATTTTTAATTATTCAAATATGATAATAGGTGATAGGAGTTGGTACTGTAGAGGAGTGATGGTAATGACTGATCAAGAGAAAAGATAACAGAGAGCGCTCAGGGGAAGAAAAGCCCTCAAGGGAAATGGAAGCTGACAAGCGCTAGATGATATTTATCTGTCATTTCACTCGATGCCATGATCCTTCAAGATGCAAAGTCCTCAAGAACGACCGTGGCTCTTAGTTACCATATACTGAGGACCACGGGCCAGGCCCTCTGCTAGGCACCCGCCATCTGTCATCCTGTTTCATTCTCACAGCTGAGTTAGGCACTGTTGTTATTTTCATTTTATAGATGTCAAAATTGAAGCTGACGTTAAGTAGCTTTCCTGAAATTTCTCCGACAGTGAGGGGCCAAGTTCTCTTTGATTTCACAGCCCAGATCTTGAGACAGCCCTATAGTTCTTTTTATTTTTTTTTTAATCACATGTTGTGTGCTTGGTAAGTGAGGGAGTAGTGAGTCCAGTAGGGATGTATCCCATTCCAACACTGCATCCTCTCTGTTCCGTCACAGGAGCCTCCAATGAGTGCCGGGTCAGCTCTGTTGGACCTGATATCAGAGTGTGATTTAAAGACGACTTTTGGGCAGTCTCTTGCTTGGTCTAATAAGCTTTCATCTCTTACTAGTTCAGTAGATGGCTTCTTTGCCTCAAGGAATGAGACCCAGTCTATATTCAGTCTATACAAGCCCAAGTAGCCATCAAATGAAAGGAATATATAAATAACTGTCTCAAGCAGAATATGCGGCCTATTATAATGTAACAGTGATAAAATAGAAGGGACATGGTTATTTCTGTTGGCCAGAGTGGTCAACCAAGAGTGTGCCAAGTATAATTCCCATAGAGGTTTTGAAGGATGAATAAGAGGTCACCATGGTGGAAAGTTACACAAAGTACTCAGGGTGTAGGATCAGCTTGGTTAAAAGCAGGCACATGTCAAACAGCATGGTTGGCCAGGAAGTACAGTGAGTTTTGTTTGAGAAAGCCTAAAGTACATAGAGGAGCCTCAATGGAGTGGAGACTCATGGAAAGCCTGGTTGGCCATCTGAAAAATGTTGACTTTTTTTCTTAAGTTTTTTAAAAAAGTCCATTGAAGTATAGTTGATTTACAATATTGGATTAGTTTCAGACCTACAGCAAAATGATTTGGTCACAGATATTTATGTGTGTGTCTGTATTTTCCCCATCTTTTTGCATTATACTTTATTACAAGATACTGAGTATCGTTCCCTGTGTTATACAGTAAATCCTTGTTGCTTAGAGAAACTTTGACTCTTGCTCACTGGTGACCGGGAGCCAGGGAAGGATTTGAATCAGAAGTAAGATGCTAGATTTAGGTGTCTGTTTTTTTCAATGTCCTGCTATATTTAGTTCAAGGACCCAATAATTAGACAGCAACAGGGAAGCACATAGGAAGTCGTGACTGTATGTATCTTTCTGTCATCATTGGAAGTGACTTTTCTAAAAAGCTATTGATTTGTTAATAAATAACTTCAGACTTGCAGAAACGTCCCAAAAGTAAGACCCGGAAATCCACGGAGGAGCCTACTTTCAATAACGCCCTGCCAAGTGCCGGGAGCACCATGCCTCTACTGTCTGGGCAAGAGCAGGCCTGTCTTTCCAAGACCTCTTGGCATTTCTGCTGCAGGGGGCACTTGGAGCCGGCGGGAGAAAGCGTTCCCAATGTAGACATCTGCGGTCAACAGCCTTGATGCTGCAGCCTTTGGAGCGCGATGGCCTTGACTCACTCCATTCACTCTGCCCAGCTCACCTCTTGGGCGCCCTTCTCCCCTCTGCTCAGAACAAAAGCAGCAGCAGAAGAGAAGGGCCAGGCCGCCTCGGGTCCTTCGATGCCCTGCACCAGGCCTTCACCCCTGCGTTCAGTGAGGACTTCCTGGACAGTGTGACAGCACCTTTGAAGGTCTCCTTTGCCTCCTTTGTACCTTGCTCCTCACTTTCCTTGAAACGACCTGAGTCCTGCTCTTTCCCAGAGAGGCTCTGAGTCCATTAGAAGCAAGCATGAAGCTCGGGATTGTCAGGCTCCCCCAGTCGTGAGAGTGCTTCACAAAAGCCTGGGTTCTGGGCTGACAAGGGACAGTGGAGTGTTGTTATTGTTTCTGCGAGGCTGGAGCTTTTCATCCAGTGTCTGTATCCTCTCAAAGGCTCTTGGGTACCACGGCTCTGGAGAGAGCTTTTGTTTTCTTCCGCTCACCTCTGAGACCAGCTCATCGTGTGAAGTGAGCCTCTGCTTGCACCCTCCCCCCACCCTTTTCTCAGTTACCCT
The DNA here is from genome assembly GCA_006410675.1 of Oreotragus oreotragus. Classification (NCBI taxonomy): domain Eukaryota; kingdom Metazoa; phylum Chordata; class Mammalia; order Artiodactyla; family Bovidae; genus Oreotragus; species Oreotragus oreotragus. The sequence goes on along the minus strand of SJYX01012617.1, from coordinate 176,968 downwards.
TGATATCTGCTTTTACCCTGTACGCACTTGGTCCATGGGCCTCAGTCAGGTAAGCTCCCTGATGCTATTCCAGCTTCTCTGAAGTCCTGCGTTCGAAAGGCTACAGCTGTTATTCCTTTCATTTGCTTGCTTTCAAGTCTGAAATTTCGCTCACATTCACTTCTGTATCTGGACCACCTAGTCATGCTCGTATTATGAGCTTTTCATCCCTGAGTTTTCCAGTTTCTCTTGCCTTCCTGGCTTCCAGTAGCAACTCTGCACCCCTGAAGAAATTGAGGACAGCTTCCATCAAAGCTAATCCCCTTCCCTTTTGTGATATTTAGGTGGTCATTACTTAGGCTCCAAGGGGCACAAGACAGAGCTGGGATTCTCAGCCTCAACACAGTGGACATCTGGGGCTGGATCTGCCTTTGCTGTGATGGTCTGTCCTGGTTGGCGTAGGATGTTTACAGCAACCTATCAGATGATATTAGCACCTCACACCTCATTTTGTGACATCCAAAAATGTCTCCAGACATTGCCAAATTTGCCTGGTTGAGATTCCCTGATCAGCATGTTGGTTCTAGTTTCAGTTCAGTCAGTTCAGTTGTGTCTGACTCTTTGTGACCCCATGGACTGCAGCATGCCAGGCTTCCCTGTCCATCACCAACTCCTGGAATTTACTCAGACCTCATGTCCATCGAGTCAGTGATGCCATCCATCCTCTGCCATCCCCTTCTCCTCCCGCCTTTAGTCTTTCTCAGCATCAGGGTCTTTTCCAGTGAGTCAGTTCTTCACATCAGGTGGCCAAAGAATTGGGAGTTTCAGCTTCAACATCAGTCCTTCCAATGAATATTCAGGACTAATTTCCTTTAGGATGGACTGGTTGGATCTCCTTGCATCTCACTAAGATGCTACTCACAGTGTCTAAGAGAGTGGCTGCCCCAAATTGTGTGCTCAAAATGTTTTTCTGATTTGAGCCCAGCATCAACAGATAGTTGTTAATGCATGCCCACTGACCTGGGTTCATACAGTAGGTAGAGGAAACCATGGCGTATTCATCTCTTTATAGCCAGCCCTAAGCTGAGTACCTGGCATAGACTAGACACTCATAAAGCGTATGTTGAAGCAGTGTTTAAGGGAAACGAGGAAGCAAAAAGTTCCAACAAAAATGACTGAGGTTTTGCAGATTCATCAGGGTTCTGTGTGGTGGGTGGGTGTGCCCTGAATTGTGAAGGATGTGATGAAACCATGTAAGAAGAGCTGGATAAAGAAGAAACCAGTGCGAGCAGCACGGTGAGTCAGGCAGCGGAAGTTCTGTTCTCCAAAGAGATTTTCCTTACCCATACTCTGTTATTGTCTCAAGTAGCCCAAGTTACTCCACATGAAAAAAGAGTAAAGCCACATTGCACAGGCCTTGAACCTATGGATCAAAAATACGTGTCATGGATTAACTACATGTGGCCACGACCCTGCTGGGGAAATCACCTCCAAGTAGGATGGCGGTACAACGTATTCCTGAAGGTTGCCTCATTCTCTGCTAGGGCAAATCCAAGATGGACATACTTATCTCATAGCTTCACTGGACATGACTGTAGAGGAAATGTGACATGTTAAATGTAGGCAGGGTGTCAGACCCCCTTCTCAGCCTTGTAATTAGGAAAGCTAAAATCCATTGTTTTGTTTTAATGACATCGTTGCCTTTTCTACTTGAAAGGCAAGGGGCTAGGGAAAAGCAATCTTTGGGGGACCTTTAAAATCCAAGGGAGGCATTATTTACTAAATCACTATATTTAAAAGTATAGATCTCAGAATAAATCACAAGTCAGATAAGAGTTGAGTCCAAGCATCTCCTTTTATTAGCTGTTTGATCTTGGCCTAATTCTGTGAGCTTTCTGAACTTACTGGTTTTCATGGCAAAATGGCATAATAAGACCTCATAGGGATGCTGTGAAGACTCATTCACCTGAGATCATATCATTATAACATTTACCTGAGTTCCTGGCACTTAGCACAATAAATGGTTATAACTAATAGTAGTTGTGTTTAGATGATAAACTCTATTCACATTTTACTGCTTTATTTTACTATTTCTCCATAGTGTACGACTGGGGAGCCGGATCTGCCTCTGTGGTGTTCTCACGTTGTGAACACGCTATTGACATGAAGCTGTGTAGAATTTCGCATCCACTCGTCTCTCTTCCTAAATTATGTGATCCCATTTCATCCCCATCCCAATTAACCTGTTCTCATCATAGTCCCTACTAGGCTAATGCATATTTTCCAAGCGGCTGTGATCTCCCTCAGTTTTCAGGATGCAGAGACAGTGGGAATCATATGTTCTGAGTGATGAATTCATTTATTTTTCAAAGCAAAACAATGAAGCATGTGAACAACTTGATTTTGTCATTGGAAGTGCTCTGTACCAGTCAAGGTGGGAGATCAGGATCAATATGACGAATGGATCTGAGCTCCAAGTGGTAGAATCAGCAAAGAGGATAAATTATCACCCCCCTCCTGCCTCTTAGATGGTAATTTCTTCTCACTGTCTCATCTGTGATGGCCAACGTTGCGTTTGCCACAGCGGCTATCAGACCAATCACAAACCACACTTGGGAAGCGTTTGGTCAATATATCCAGTGTTTCAAGTTCGGAGTCATTTTATGTTTGTTTGTTCCCCTTATTACTTTCTCTGGCTGAGTAAAATCTCCATTACTTTGGACTCAGGAACAGAGAATGGATTTTGAACACCCAAGGCATACATTTTATTTTATTTTTATTCTTTTTTGTGATGACTTCATTCTTCCCTTATGCCTGAGTTTTTCCCAAAATTTTGTGTTGGTTTTTTTTCCCCTTTTTCTTTCTTCAGCATCGTCTTCTTTGGCTTGCCCGTTTAGAGTCCAGCTGCATGGAAGTGACCTGATGCCAGGGTTTGGCCTTTGTTCGTCAGAACAGCAAAGGACTCCCAGACTTCTGGATTTCATAGACAATATTAATCCCCTCCCCTCTCTGTGAGAGAATGAGCTGAGTGTTGGTGACTTTTTATTTTTTTCCAGGAAAGGATGTTAAGACATAAGAACCTTTTTCTTTTTTTCTTTTTTGGCTGCACTGCACAGCATGTGGGATCATAGTTCCCTGACCAGGGATCAGACCTCTACCTCCTCCATTGGAAGAGTGGAGTCTTAACCACTGGACCACTGGGAAAGTCCCAAGAGCTATTTTCTATAACTATTATTTCATTTAGAAAAAAGAATTTCACAGCAACATACAATCGTAGAATTATACATTTTTTTCACTGAAATATTTACAGTATTGTGTTACTTTCTAGTATACAGCAAAGCGATTCATATATATATATATACACATACACACACACACACACACACACACACACACACACGTTCTTTTCCATTATGGCTTATTATAGGGTATTGAATATAGTGTTCTGTGCTATACAGTAGGTCCTTGGTTTTTATTTTATATATATTAGTAGTAGCATGTATCTGTTAATCTCAAATGCTTAATTTATCCCTTTCCCACCCACTTTCCCCTTTGGTAACCTTGAATTGTTTCTTCTGTGTCTGTGGATTGATTTGTGTTTTCTATATAAGTTCATTTGTGTCCTGTGTTTTAGATGCCACATGTAAGCAATGTTATATGGTGGTTTAGTCACTCAGTCCTGTAAAGCTCTTTGCGACCCATGGACTGTAGCCTTCCAGGCTCCTCCCATGGGAATTTTTCCAGGCAAGAATAGGGGAGTGGGTTGCCATTTCCTTCTCCAGGGAATCTTCCCAGCCAGGAACTGAACCCAGGTCTCCTGCACTGCGGGCAGTTTCTTTACTGCCTGAGCCACCAGGGAGTCCAGTATCATTCTCGTTTGTCTTTGGCTGACGTCACTTAGTGTGACCATCTCTGTGCCCATCCATGTTGCTGCAAATGGCATTATTTCATCCAGAATTATACATTTTAAATAAACTTAGCTTTACAGACCAATTTTTTAAATTTATTTATTTTAACTGGAGGCTAATCACTTTACAATATTGTGGTGGTTCTTAGCTTACACTGACATGAATCAGCCATGGGTGAACATGTGTCTCCCATCCTGAGCCCCCCTCCCGCCTCCCTCCCCATCCCACCCCTCGGGTCGTCCCAGTGCACCGGCCCCAAGCACCCTGTCTCATGCATTGAACCTGGACTGGCTATCTGTTTCACGTATGGTCATATACATGATTCAATACTATTCTCTCAAATCATCCCACCCTTGCCTTCTCCCACAAAGTCCAAAAGTCTGTTCTTTATCTCTGTGTCTCTTTTGCTGACTCGCATATTGTCTCATCATTACCATCAGACTGAGCGACTTCACTTTCACTTTTCTCTTTCATGCATTGGAGAAGGAAATGGCAACCCACTCCACTATTCTTGCCTGGAGAATCCCAGGGATGGGGGAGCCTGGTGGGCTGCCGTCTATGGGGTCACACAGAGTCGGACACGACTGAAGTGACTTAGCAGCAGCAAATTCCGTATATATGCGTTAATATAATGTATTGGTGTTTTTCTGACTTACTTCACTCTGTATAATAGGCTCTAGTTTCATCCACCTCATTACAAACCAATTTTTATTGTTTTCATTTGTCCTCTGTAAGACTAAAAGTCAAATAGCCCTTGCATTTTGTGAATGAGTGGTATATGGCACCTGTCACCTTCCTGCAGGCAGCAATGGTAGATTAGCATTAAGAATACTGCTCAAGGCTAGCTATAATGGAAGGAGCAATTAAAAAACTCTTTAGTTCTTTAATAAATTCCTCTGCATTATTCTTATTTTCAGGAATGCCTTTCTTCACATTGTGTCCGTGTTTTTGCTATAAAATCAGTACTGCCTGGAAGAGAAATGAGCTTACATTTCCATTAGAAGATACAGTAGTGATCATAGCATCTGAGTCTGTGTAGATATTTACTAGAACATGAGGAAAGAGCCAGACCCTGTGTTCCCCACAGGTTCTCCGTGAACAAACGTGATGGGCCTTGAAAATTGATGTCATATATCATCCTCCACAATGCACATGACCCATGATGATGGTTTTAGTTTTGTGTTTGATTTGCACCTTCATGTACAAAAGGCCAGAGCTCTGGAATCAGCAGGTGGGAGTTCAGACCCTGCCTCTATCAATCACTGGCTGTATAATCTTATACAACTTCTTCCTCCTAAACTCATTTTCTCACTTATAAAAACAAGTGTCGCCGGTGCCCACCTCTGGAGAGTCCTGTGATATAAATGAAAAGATGGAGTTAACAATGATAGGTACACTGCTTGGCACATAACCTTTGGGGATATAAAGGCACTTCCTTATTCTTTTTTCACTGCAACTCCCTTTTAAAGGGAATACCTAAGCAGAGCATTTCAATACCATTCTCTGCTAGTTGAGATGGTATAGAGTCAGCCTGCAATGCAGGAAACCCAGGTTCGATCCCTGGGTCAGGAAGATCCCCTGGAGAAGGAAATGGCAAGCCACTCTAGTACCCTTGCCTAGAGAATTCCGTGGACAGAGGAGCCTGGCAGGCGGCAATCATGGGGTTGCAAAGAGTTAGACACAATTGAGCAACTAAAACCATTCTGTCACTCTTAATTAACTAATCGCTGATTCTTCCCTCTCTTCCACCAGCCAGCTGTCTTGAGTCATGTTCTATATATGTATTTGCCTACATACTCCTCCTTGTTATTCTTTAAAATAGGGCCCTTTTCAATTACAGGAATGTTAATTATTATTTTTCACCCTTAATTATTCTAATCTGCTACAGACTTACTTTGAGTGTGTGTGTGTGTTTTAACCCAGTAGTCTGTGCAGCAGTTTCTCCTAGCCTTTTATCTGTTTCCAACAACAGAGTTTCATTTCCAGCCCTGACAGGGTATTCCACAGTGATGGGCTATACAGCTGCTTTCCTGAGAAGCATAAACTTCCCTTGACTTTTGAGTGTTCTGCAGAGGTTGGTACAGTATTATAAAACATCTTTAAAACTCTATCACTTGGAAAAAAAAATGTTAGAAGTGTGCCTTACAGGTTCTCTTTTATCAAATGTTTAACATGGGGTCTGGCACTTTGATGGGCTCCCTTCGATGTTCTCATGGATATCTACATAAACCCTGATGGTTTATTTACTACTGTAGCTTTTAATGGAAATGTAAAATAATTTCTCTTCTGGGCAGTACCGAGTTTCATTGCAAACCCATCCACCAAGTGTGAAATTCACATAAAACTCCAAGTTGTACGTATTGCCATAGCTGGGACTCGTTGCGGCCTATTGTTGATGGGCTGGTGTATTTACGGTTCTTGTACACATACTGTAAAATGTAACGTGGCAGGATTGCTGTATTGTAACAAACCAGCATGGTGCTCAAGGAAAGAGAAAAAGGGCTGGTGAATTACGGCCGTCACTGTACCTTGTCTCCCATTATTGAAAAGGGAGTATGATTATTAAATGGGTGCGGTGTGCATTTTACACATTTAGTGATACATCTTGCTTTTCATGTGTGCCTGGAACATCAATATTTGCTTTACTTTTAGGGAACATTAGTTACAAATACAATAAGTGTGTTTCATTTTTCACTGAAGACATATTGGCTTCAGTTCTCAAGGCAGAGTGTGCAATCTCTGTCCCAGTGACTATTGATCTAGAAACTCTGTTGAAAGTAAGCAAGACTGGTTTTTGTAATAAGCAAGCACGGGTGTTGCTGCTGCCCACTGAGACACGTGAAAGTGGAGTGAGTAGCAATAAATAAGAGTTTAATTAAATTGCTCCTTGGCAGATGGTGGGACTATTTCTCAGCTTTGGTTTGGAACGTGTGGGGTCTCTTTTTCCTTTTGATGTATATCTGGTTTCTCATCAGTGCTCATGGGAACTGTGAACTGACCCTGTGTCCCATTGTGTCTGCCAAATACCACATGGATTTTTCTCCCTTGGGCTACACACCCGTGGTGGATTCATGTCAATGTATGGCAAAACCACTACAATATTGTAAAGTAATCAGCCTCCAATTAAATAAATTTATGTTAAAAATAAATAAAGAAATGTAAACAAAGAATTAAAAGTCTCCATGTACAAGAAAGTGTCAAGGTACTCTCAGAGTATCTTACAAATGCTAAAATAATCATAATTTCTTAGAAGCCCATAAAAGATCCATATGTGCTTTGTGTAGGACTTCATTTCAGCTTGTAATTACAACTGAAAGATTAAAGTATACCCTCCCCTTAGAATTTAATTCTCTGATGAGCTATATCCATAGATGTGACTATGGTGCTTGGTAAACCATGGAAACCATGCTCCTAAGCTAGAAACGAATGAACAAGATTAATTACATTCTGTACGGTATTGCGTTGATAGCAGGGCACACGTAGCCTTCAGCTCATTTGGATTCAAAGCTGTATGAAAGGTATGAGTGCTTGAAAATGATTAAAGTCGAGCTCGCACGGTACAGTTTCCACTTGCTGTGTTGCTGTTACTCTCCCTGGAGCACAGGCTGGAAATATGTATCTTGCGGGCATTCTCGGTGCCCCTCACAAAAGAGATGCTTCATTATTTCTCTGTACGAGTTCAAACATACTCTGGATAACAGGATCAGGCAAAGTTACGTGTCCATGTAAGGACCAAATCTATTTATGAAACTGCCTTGCTGGTTTGTAATTGCTTGTGTTTTCTCCCAGACATCAAATTTGTTGGTCCTGGAGATTAATTCATTTAGCAAAACTCTAGACTGGCTCTGAGCATGCTGGGAAGCAGCGCTCATAACCAAGTGTGCGTCAGCTCTACTAGTCTGTAGAAACCGAAGCCCCATGCCCACAGACCCCTCAATGCCCATCAATTGATGTTATAGTAAGAAATGGTTAAAAGGCAGCAACTTCACTTATCTTTCTAAATCAAGCACAGATGTAAATAAAGTGTATTTAGGGATTTTTTTTTCTCTTTATTTTTTTAATTGAAGTATGGTTGATTTGCAATGTATTGCTTTTCAAGTGTACAGTAGAGTGATTCAGTTATGCACATCATGCAGCTATTCTTTTTCAGATTCTTTTTAATAAGCTTTTTATATTATCAATTGACAGCGTGATCGTTTCGGGTGGACAGCAAAGGGACTCAGCCATACATATGCGTGTGTCTGTTCCCTCCCAAACTCCCCTCCCATCCAGCCTACCGCATGACATTGAGCAGAGTTCCCTGTGCTCTACAGAAGGTCCTTGTTGATGATCTATTGATATTTTATATATATTAGTATGTGTATGTCAATCCCAAACTCCTAATTTCTAACCTCCCTCTCCCCCTTGTACAGTACTTTTTTTTTTTTTCTTTTGGCCATGAGGCACAACTCTTGGGATCTTAGTTCCCTGACCAGGATCTTAGTGCCCATGGCAGTGAGAGTACAAAGTCCTAACCGCTGGACTGCCAGGGAAGTCTCCAGGAATTTAAAAAAGTAAAACAGAAGCAAATTTAAGAAAAGTTTATCGTAGAGTCCATCATGTCAACCTCTTCCCCAGTTTTCTTATCAGTTTTATGCACACCCTCTAGAGCAAAACCCAGTGACCTTTAAGGTAATGAGTTCCAAAAAATAACGTACCTGGTTTAATTAATCTAGTAATTTCTGCCCTATTTGTTTGATTCACCATCTTACGGTGACAGAGGAGCTGGGCGGGGGAAGATGCTTAGCACACTCAGGGCACCTGTATTCGATTAATTTGTCACCATTCCCTTCATAGAACAGGATACAGCCTTTTCCCTGGTGAATAATTTATAGTCTGTGGGTCTTCTGTATAAGAAAGCAGCCATCTTTACTGAGCAAAATCTAGCCCTCCTGTTGTTGTGGAAGGTAACCCAGAATCTTCAAATAGTCATCATGGCAAGAAATTCCAAATGCCCTTCTCCAGCTGATAACACTGTATTCAGAAAACAAGCAGGGTGGGCGGTTCTTTTTTCGCTGTTTTTGTACTTACTGCAGTGTCTTTTGTTGTTGTCGTAGGAAGAAAGGTGTGAGTTTGGTGTCCAGGTGACAGACAATACTGCATTTCATAGACTTTAAGACACCATCGATTGTAAGCAGAACCATCACTTTATATGCCACTAAAAATGGCCACTTTTTAATCATAAGTTATCATCTGTAAACATAACCAGATTTCCAAGATGTCAGTGTGCAAAGTGTGCATGCATATTAATATATATGTGTATGCACCTGTATATAGTTTTAGCTGTGCTGGGTCTTCATTGCTGCAAGCTCTCTCTAGTTGCAGTGAGTGAGGGCTACTCTCTAGCTGGAATGTGCAGGCTTTTCATTACAGTGGCTTCTCCTGTGCGGAGGACGGGCTCGAGGTGAACAGATCGGTAGTTGCCGCTTGAAGGCTCTGAAGCACAGACTCGGTAGTTGCGGTGCCCAGGCTTAGTTGTTCCATGGCATGTGAAGTCTTCCCGGACCAGGGATCAAACCATTGCCCCCTGCATTGGCAGGTGGATTCTTTACCACTGGACCACCAGGAAAGACCTGCATGTGTATCTTAGAATCAGAGAAATATTTCTGTCTTTCTTTCCTTTTCCCTAATATTGCACTTTAGAAACTTTACAACTCAGCAAACAATTGTCTTTTTTAAAAACACTCAGAACTTAATGTTTTCAGAAATGGATTAGGTATCAAATGACTAGGTCCTGCATAACCTAGGGTGATCGGTTTTATGGGTTCACACAGAAGTGAGGTTTATGAAGGAAAAAGAACAAGCTTGGTATCACAAGCGCTATGAGGAGCTGGCTTACTGCTGTATCACAGTATGAGACTCATTCCTGATGATTTAATAATTAGAGCTTTCTCACCAGGTGGCCCCTCTAGAAAATATCAGTGTATAGTATCACAGAATTAGTGATTGTTAAATCTGGAGAGAATCACAATGATAATCTAGACTTGTCCAACCCCTGTTTATACAGATGAGGAAATCAACCTCAGAATTCAAAGACGGTCAGATTCCAGACTGGGGCCACCCCCTTTCTGTGGATATTCTTGTGGGTTTGCTTGCTGCAGGGATGGGCAGAAGATCCAGGGTATAGTTGGCATCCAAAGCTTCTATCCATTTGCCTTTTGTGTTTGCCATTTTTTCTTTCAAATTCCTAGTACTGTTTCTACAAAAAGCCTATTTTACCCTTAAATCATGGTGGTCATATTTTCTGTTGTTTTGAATCAAAGAGTGGATAAGTGCTTAAATATGGCCACTTTTTAAATCACTCTGTCATCTCATAATTAGGAAGAGGTATGCTGTAGTTTCATGAAAAGACAGTGAAAGCATGAGTAGCTCATTCATATGTGACTCTGTAGCCTGTCAGGTGCCTCTGTCCATGGGATTTCCCAGGCAAGAGTACTGGAGTGGGTTGCCATTTCCTTTTCCAGGGGATCTTCCCGATCCAGGGATTGAGCCCAGGTCTCTGGCATAGTGGGCAGATTCTTTACCACTGAGCCACCAGGGAAGCTCTCGTTTCATGAAAGTACGTACAGATATTTTGGTACCAACTATTATTTCTTCAAAGTCATGAAAGTGAGATCATTATAAATGAGGTCATCTATATGATACGTAGATCTTTTTATAATTTGGGGATCATCACTAGCTTTTTATTTTCCTAGCTATTTTTATTTCCATTTCTTATTGGATTATTTGAATCCTTTCAGTTCAGTCGCTCAGTCGTGTCCGACTCTTTGCGACCCCATGAATCGCAGCACACCAGGCCTCCCTGTCCATCACCAACTCCCAGAGTTCACTCAGGCTCACGTCCATCGAGTCCGTGATGCCATCCAGCCATCTCATCCTCGGTCGTCCCCTTCTCCTCCTGTCCCCAGTCCCTCCCAGCATTAGAGTCTTCTCCAATGAGTCATCTCTTCTCATGAGATGGCCAAAGTACTGGAGTTTCAGCTTTAGCATCAGTCCTTCCAAAGAAATCCCAGACCTGATCTCCTTCAGAATGGACTGGTTGGATCTCCTTGCAGTCCAAGGGACTCTCAAGAGTCTTCTCCAACACCACAGTTCAAAAGCATCAATTCTTCGGCACTCAGCCTTCTTCACAGTCCAACTCTCACATCCATACATGACTACAGGATAAACCATAGCCTTGACTAGATGGACCTTAGTCAGCAAAGTAATGTCTCTGCTTTTGAATATACTGTCGAGCTTGGTAATAACTTTTCTTCCAAGGAGTAAGCGTCTTCTAATTTCATGGCTGCAGTCACCATCTGCAGTGATTTTGGAGCCAAAAAACATAAAGTCTGACACTGTTTCCACTGTTTCTCTATCTATTTCCCATGAAGTGATGGGACCGGATGCCGTGATCTTCGTGTTCTGAATGTTGAGCTTTAAGCCAACTTTTTCACGCTCCTCTTTCACTTTCATCAAGAGGCTTTTTAGTTCCTCTTCACTTTCTGCCATAAGGATGGTGTCATCTGCATATCTGAGGTTATTGATATTTCTCCTGGCAATCTTGATTCCAGCTTGTGTTTCTTCCAGTCCAGCGTTTCTCATGATGTACTCTGCATATAAGTTAAATAAGCAGGGTGACAATATACAGCCTTGACGTACTCCTTTTCCTATTTGGAACCAGTCTGTTGTTCCATGTCCAGTTCTAACTGTTGCTTCCTGACCTGCATACAGATTTCTCAAGAGGCAGGTTAGTTGGTCTGGTATTCCCATCTCATTCAGAATGTTCCAGTTTATTGTGATCCACACAGTCAAAGGCTTTGGCATAGTTAATAAAGCAGAAATAGATGTTTTTCTGGAACTCTCTTGCTTTTTCCATGATCCAGCGGATGTTGGCAATTTGATCTCTGGTTCCTCTGCCTTTTCTAAAATCAGCTTGAACATCAGGGAGTTCATGGTTCACGTATTGCTGAAGCCTGGCTTGGAGAATCCTTTCTTACCTGGCAACTTTCTTGAAATTTTACCTTGGAAAAAATAAACTCGGGAAGACAGTGAAGGACAGGAACCCTGGCGTCCATGGGATGGCAAAGAGTCAGACACAACTGAGCAACTGAACAACAATAAATAGATACTTATATGTGGAAAAGGCTTTAATTTTGTCCTTTATTTTCTGGATTGAATTTGATGAATCCAATGAAATAAATGTAATGTATTGCCTCCATGACAGCAGATGAACTCTGGATGTTTTATACTGGACTTTACTTACAGGAAAGGTTGTTAAGATATTGGAATTAGTGGTAAAGCAATTTCAGCAACTTGGAACATCTACAGACACTCTTGCATTCATTGATCCGTACTCTTCCCCCCGCCCTGCTTGCAATTACTTTAATCAGTATATGATCAGAGATGAATAGGCCCTCATTTAAATCTGAGCAGTCCTGATCTCATAAGGCTAACTCAGGGATAGTTTACTTTTTTTCTGACACTTAGCTGAGTCACCCAGACTGGTTATACAAGGAGCAGAGGAAAACCCAAACCTAATTCTTATCCACTCCTAAGAAGCAACAGGTTTCTGTGTCATCAAGCCAGGAATATCATGGCAGCTAAGTGCATTGAGAATGGTCTGGCTCTCTCTAGGGACCACCTTGCAAACTCTTGTAGAATTTCTCAGAATTTTAGGACTGCACCATCTGATCCAGTTTTTCTCTTTCATTTAGTGATTCTTAGGGGGAGAGAGGAAAGGCTAGTTGAATCTTCACAATCTTACCCATCTAATTCTGTTAACTGGTGTAAAGTGTTACCAAAGATATGATTCAGAGCCAGTTTACAAGGGGGAAAAAAAATTTGCCAGTCGCTGCCAACTTCATCCCTAATTTAAGCCAGGCATCTCCCAAGGGCATCATTTTGGGTCTCAAGGGTTTAAGACAGCACCTGGATATCTCTGTGCTCAGCAATCCTCACTTACGAATGACAGCAGTTTCTCTGGATGGTGGGTTGCTGATCTCTGCTTTGTGCAAATGAAGCCTATTGGAGCTGGAAGGATGGAGCCTAGGAAATAGTTTGACTGACTGCTTCACCTCAGGGAAGGTAAAATGAGATCCAGACATGCGGAGAGGACCTGTGATTGACTCAAAGTCACACAGCTGGTTGGTTTCATGGCAGCCGCTCCACACAGCCCTCCTGACTCCGTCGAGCCTTCATTCGTTTGCACCACACACCACTGGATGGCTGCACCATCCACTGTTGGGAAGTTGTTGACCCTGTTCCTGCAGCTCATTAGGTGTGCAGCCTCATTCATCTTTGTCACCCCAGCACATGTGTGGACTAGGGGAATTTGAGTTTCCTGAAACAGAAAAGTGCCCCAAATGTTCACATGTGGCCAGTAGTCTGAACAGGCCAGATGGAGAAGAACTTATGCTGATTCGGCTTAGATCTCTTATTCAGCATACTTTACCTCCCTGAGACTCAGTTTCTTCACCTATCAGTTCAGTCCAGTTCATTCGCTCAGTCGTGTCCAACTCTTTGCGCCCCATGAATCGCAGCACGCCAGGCCTCCCTGTCCATCACCAACTCCCGGAGTTCACTCAAACTCATGTCCATCGAGTCGGTGATGCCATCCAGCCATCTCATCCATCCTCTGTCGTCCCCTTTTCCTCCTGCCCCTAATCCCTCCCAGCATCAGGGTCTTTTCCAGTGAGTTAGCTCTTCACATGAGGTGGCCAAAGTATTGGAGCTTCAGCTTCAGCATCAGTCCTTC
>SJYX01012617.1:149057-161203 GCA_006410675.1 Oreotragus oreotragus | reverse complement strand
ATGATCACCTTTACGTCTGACCTTATAAGACGATGTACAGGGATTAGGTAATAGTTGTGACAGTTTTGAGATCTATAGCCCCTCATTCTTGTACTTTTTTTCTGAGCATGTTTTAACATGACTAACTTCTTTTCCTATTTCATATGATTTTAAATTAACCAGAAAAAGAATTTTTCTGCATTATTTATCCAATTCTCCAAGGACAAGAGGAGTTCCTAACTTGGGTCCAGGTAGGCATTTGCACTCAGCACGTGTCTAACATCACCCACTGTTCCCAGGTGGTCCTGCTGGTAAAGAACCTGCCTGCCAATGGAGGAGACACAGAGATGTGGATTTGATCCCTAGGTGGAGAAGATTCCCTGGAGGAGGGCATGGCAACCCACTCCAGTATTCTTGCCTGGAGAATCCCATGGACAGAGGAGCCGGATGGGCTACAGTCCAGAGGGTCACAAAGAGCTGGACACGACTAAAGAGACTTTACATGCACTTTTCCATCAGGCTAATAGAGCCTGGCCACTCTTCCCAGGCTCAAGCACAGAAATCAGCTGCATTGCCACAGAGCAATCAGGATCTCCTTGCACTTAAAACCAAGACCTAGTTATAACCAGACTACTGACTCCGAGATGAAACCAGCAGTAAATCTGTAACCCTGCCGTGGATCTGCATTCATCGTGGACAGAGACGTTTTCTGTTTCTCCTATTTGCAGTGAAATTCAGTCTCTTTTCCACTAATGCTTTCTTCTTAAGATGCAAGGAATGCCTACATCTTTTGGGAAACAAATGTGTAACATGGTGTTGATCCCCTCCATAACTTGGAGCTAAAAGACCAGCTATTTCATTTTGTCCACTTTATGGAATGGCATAGAAATCTTTTCCTTCCGACCTCGGGTTATGAAGGCTGAGTGTCGTTTGACTTCCTGTCCATCTGGTTGTCCTCTGGTCCAGGAGACCTTTATCTGAGGGGATCAGAGGACCAGCCGGCCATCGTGGTATCTGTCACATTCAGAGATAGGAGGAGACGTGAAATTCTTCTCTGAAGGTCACAACCCTGAAGCCAGGGCTTGCTCCTGTTTGCTGTCTGGTCCACTGCAGGACCGCATACAAGGTCAGCCCAAGGACACACCTCAACTTTATGCTGGCTTCCTCAGATTCATGGTGGGCACCGTGTCCCTCGCAAGTGTGACCACCTTCGGGCCAGAAGGGCTCACATAGGTGTAGGCTGACTCACCCTCTCCCCCCAGGTGTGTGGGTCCTCACTTGCTCCAGGAACCCTCCCAGTTCTCAGCCACAGACTGGGATTCTTTTAGAACCCCTTTTCCTGCCCAAAACTTGTCATTGACATCCCACATCTCTACAGACTGCCTGTTGATGGGCTGTCACCCCCTTTGTTTGCACTCTACTACTACTAAGTCGCTTCAGTCATGTCCGACTCTGTGTGACCCCATAGACGGCAGCCCATCAGGCTCCCCCGTCCCTGGGATTCTCCAGGCAAGAACACTGGAGTGGGGTGCCATTTCCTTCTCCAATGCATGAAAGTGAAAAGTGAAAGTGAAGTCGCTCAGTCGTCTCCAACTCTTAGCAACCCCTTGGACTGTAGCCCACCAGGCTCCTCTGTCAGTGGGATTTTCCAGACAAGAGTACTGGAATGGGGTGCCATTGCTCGCTGCTGCTGCTGCTGCTGCTGCTAAGTCGCTTCAGTCGTGTCCAACTCTGCGTGACCCCGTAGACGGCAGCCCACCAGGCTCCCCCATCCCTGGGCTCTGGCTTTTATTTTTTTTATATGCAATTTTTAAAGGTTGCTTTCCATTTGTAGCTATGACAGAGTATTGTCTAGATCCCCCATATTGTACAGTATATCACTGAGCCTTTCTTAACCCAGTGGGTTGGGCCTTCCACTCCCGCATCCCTTGCCCCCACCCCCACCCTGACTAGTTTGTGACTAGTTTATCTGCGAGTCTGCTTCTGTTTGTTGTATCCACTAGTTTGTTGTGTATTTTAGATTCCCCATGTAAGTGACGCTGTACAGTATTTGTCTTTCTCTAATTTCATTTAACATCGTGCTCGCCAAGTCCATTCATGTTGCTGCAGATGGCAAAGTTCTGTTTTATGGCTGAACAGTATTCCATGGTATATATGTGTTTATATATCACACCCTCTTTATCCATCTGTAGGTGGGCACTTAGGTCACTTCCATATCTTGATATTGCAAATAATGCTGCCGTGTATATAGGGGAGCATGTATCATTTCAAAGAAGTGTTTTGAGGGTTTTAGAATATATACATTCAAGGGTGGAATCGCGGGGTTGTATGGTGGTTTCCAAGTGGGAAAGTATTTTTGGTGTTTTGGGAAAGCTCCATGCTATTTCCCATAGCGGCTGCACCAATGGAGTCTAGCTCTAATAATTGTCTCCTTCCTTATAGAAGACAGGTTGTTTCTCGTCTACCAACTTGCAGTTCAGATAGCCTGGGTCCCAGTTAATTTTCACTGAGTCAGTGTGACTGAGGTCTCTGTAGGGCTCTCCACCTCCCTTCAACAGCACCATTTACTCTAGAGCCTGAAGCCCTGTCTCCTGCAATATTCCCTGACATTCTCTGCTCCCCTGGGGATATGACTCAGTGTGCAAAAAGTTGGAATCACAATTCCAGTGTTTAGGTANTTCTCTGTAGGGCTCTCCACCTCCCTTCAACAGCACCATTTACTCTAGAGCCTGAAGCCCTGTCTCCTGCAATATTCCCTGACATTCTCTGCTCCCCTGGGGATATGACTCAGTGTGCAAAAAGTTGGAATCACAATTCCAGTGTTTAGGTAAATCAATAGCCTTCTTGTTGTTCAGTCACTACGTTATGCCCGATTCTTTGCAACCCCGTGAACTGCAGCATCCAGGCTTTATATGCTTGTTAACTGGCTGCCAGGTTTAAAACCTAAATCCTTCCTTGTTGGTGGTCCCCTGTGTCCCACCATTTTCTGATTTACAATTTTTTTCCTAAACCACAATCAGTAATGTTGGGTCTACATTATTGAACATGCACCTTCTGGTCCAATACCAAGCAATTTATTTTACCCTCTTTTTGTTTCTTGAGATGAAGAATTATTTTCTGTTTTGATCCCAGGTGTAGCCTTTAAAATATCTAGTCTAACATGCCTAGACCTGCATTTTCTGGTGTTCAGTACATATTTGTCATGTGGAGGTCCATAGCAGTGAGTCCAGGCAGCGATGTGTGTCATAGAGCTGAGTTAGGCATGAGGCAGGGTCACTTACCCATGGGTGGGAATCCTTAAAAACGGTCAGGTGGAAGGTAGATTCTTAACAAGAAGCCAGATCAAAGCCGGGTGGTTGGTCCAAACCAGTTATCCACTGGAATGTACAGAGAACACAGGTTTAGTAATTAAAAAAACAAACAAAAAACTAGCATTTTATTTTAACTCTGCCACTCATTCATTGATTTTTGTGGTCTTAAGGTTTCTGGAATCTCAGCCCAGGTAATATCTGTCTCCCTATGTTATTATTAACATTTTAAAATCAAGATTATTTGGGAAATGGTTTATAAACTCATGCATGCACGCTAAGTTGCTTTGGTTGTATCCAATTATTTGTGACTGTAGTCTGCCAGGCTCCTCTGTCCATGGAATTTTCCAGGCAAGAATACTGGAGCAGGTTGCCATTTCCTTCTGCAGGGGATGTTCCCAATTCAGGGAACAAGCCTGCGTCTCCTGTGCCTCCTGGATTGACAGGCAAATTCTTTGCCACTGTAAACTCATAAATGAGATCAAAACAAAACAAATCAGCCATTTTATGTATGTCGTGATTTTAAGCATTTTTCCAGAATCACAGAGAATTTCTGTTCAATCAAGGCCTGTAAGCATGGTGTTTATTTTCCCCAAGAACTGAAAATTTTGCTTAGTTTTACTTCTGTGTTAAACTCTAAACTAAACAAGGCAATACACAAAGAAGTAGCAAAGGTTACAGCACAGAGACTCTGCAAAACACATCCCTACTGATGGGGATGCTGAAGTGAGAAAGACCTCCATCCCCAGGTCCTCTGGCACGGGCTAGGGAGCTCCTGAGAGAGCTGTGTGAAGTCATTTCCGAGGCCTTGAGTGACCTGAATGGATCTATTTGAGAGAATCAAAAGCATTAGAAGAATAATACTGAATTCCAGGGTACATAGAGACAAGTTATTTCGTTTTGAAAGGTTACACATACCGATTCAGGAAAAACAAAAAACAGGTGATATGATAGCATACATTGATTTTGAAGTGACTTCTGTGCAGTTATATAGTAAATAAAGGGAAAATTCTTATATTCCGCCTCCCCCACCCAGGTTTTTTTTCACGCTGTCTCTTCAGTCGTGTCTGACTCTTTGCGAACCCAAGGACTGTAGCCCACCAGGCTCCTGTGTCCATGGGAGTTTCCAGGCAGGAATACTGGAGTGGGTTGCCATTTCTTTCTCTAAGGGATCCTCCCAACCCAGGGGTTGAACTTGCGTCTCCTGCATTGGCAAGCAAGTTATTAACCACCTGGGAAGATTTCTGCAGAGTTGTACAAAACAGGTACAGGCTTCTTAGAAGTGTCCAATAGGGCTTTATTTTTGAACCGCTATCCTTTGGCACCAGAATCTACATCCCGAGTGTATACCACCTCATTCTCTTCGTCCTCCAAACTCTCCCCTCCCTGCTTCAGTCCCAGTGTATCACATTGCTAGCATTTACCATAGGTGTATCCTTTGGGTTCCCAAGAGGCAGCTACAGAGTGATACTTCAGCTGCTATCACCTACCACATCCATACACAACAAAATATTATGACTTTGAAAGGGATGCATGTGTCATCTGAACTCCTGAAGTGTGTGGTTTCCACTTTACCTGTCATTCATCCAGGGTCTACCCCCGTACCTAGAAACCCCCTCCAGCACTGTGGCGGTTCAGCTCTTAATGAAGTCAAGCAGAAGTTATAAAAAGTCACTGCCTTGCCTGCTTGGAAAACATGATAATGCTCCTCAGTTGTAAGAAATCATTTTAACAACAGTGACTGGTGGCAGTTCATTGATGAAGGCTCTGTGAAGCCTGCTATATGCACATGATGCATGTAGAAAAGGGTTCTTCTGTGTGGCATTTATTTATTTGTAATTTATACCCTGCCGACTTTCACAAAAGAATTTGAGCTGGCTGACAATAAAAGACACATATACAATAAGATTGTTATGTGTGTAGAAAGGGGAAATCCAAAAATCATATGGAGAGGAGAGATGACAGGAGTTAAACTTGTCGGGTTTTCTTCCTCATCAAGCGATAGAAGGAGATTATGGTCTCAGCCTTCCCTCTCTCCAGCTCACTGAAGTGCCCTGAAGAGGACACATGCAATTCAGTGCTCAGAGAAATAAACCCAGTAAAATTATGATGGGGGACATAGTGGAGGAAATTAGAAAGAAAGTAGAAATCTTCGATAAGCAAAACCTACATAGTGATTATATTTTTCCTAATCACTTAGAGTTCTGATACCTGCTGCCTGATTGTATATTACACTTGGCTGGGATTAAGCAGGACCTATTGATCTGCAGTCATTTGTGTGGATCAATTTCATAGAGTAGGGGACAGGAAGCAGAGTCTCACAATAGGTTTTATATCTTCAGGTAATAGTTTTTAGTAACTAATCATCTGTCTCAAAGGAAATGGTAGATGACCTAAAATTAAACAAGCAAATGATACATTCTTGTGTGTGTGTGTGATTTGATGTCACCTTTTATTTCTTTTTTTAATTTTTAAGTGAAATATAGTTAAGTTAAAATATTAATCTCAGGTTTACAGCAAAATGATTCAGGTATGCTGCTGCTGCTACTGCTGCTAAGTCACTTCAGTCGTGTCCGACTCTGTGTGACCCCATAGATGGCAGCCACCAGGCTCCCCCGTCCCTGGGATTCTCCAGGCAAGAACACTGGAGTGGGTTGCCATTTCCTTCTCCAGTTCAGGTATACTTATATTTATATCCAGTTTTTTCATATTCTTTGCCCTTCTAGGTTATTTGAGAATACTGAGTAGAGTTCCTGTGCTAAACAGTCGGTCCTTGTTTATTAGTGTGTATGTGTTAATCCCAGACTCGTACTTTAACCCCCACACGCATCTTTTCTCTTTGGAAACTGTGAGTTTGCTTTCTAAGTCTGTGGGTCTCTTTCTGTTTTGTAAATAAGTTCATTGCTGTCGAGGATGCAGTCATTTGATTGAGGCTGGGTTTCCTGAACCTCAGCACTGTTGACATTTGGATCCCCATGTTTGTCACTGGGGGGATTGTAGGAAGTTTAGTAGCATCCCTGGGCTCCACCCACTCAGTGTCAGTAGAAACCTCCTCCCACCTCAGTGAAGCCAATCAGCAATGACTCCAGACGTTGGCAAATGTCTCCCCTTGATTGGTGGAAAAATTGCCCCCAGTACAGGTAAAGACCTGTACAGAGAATGCCTCATAGAGCAGGTAACACTGCAGAATCTCTCCTTGGCTCTCTCATTCCCGGTGAGGGAATCCCACAGCCAAGGAAAGTACCTGGTGTGCCCAACAAGCCCCTAAAAGGATGTTCTTTAATCCTGTTCTCATGAGGTATTTGTGTATCTTGCCCATCCAAACATTTTAGAGACCCTGAGTTTACTCCTGCTAGTTTAGCAGATGCAAATAACGTCAGTACCATTGCAGACAACCCTGGCAACATTCCTGTGTGTTTACTCTGACAGTCAGTAAATCACAAGTCATTTTCACCGGCTCTGTTCCCTAATGGGAGCCGTTCTACATGTCTGCCTGAGGTCTGTTCTTGCACTCATTCTGACTTCCTGTGGGGAAAATGCTAGTAAATGCTCTCCCATTCAACCGATAGGGAAGAAATGTTTGAAACATAGAAAGTTCGTTTTTTAATAGGATCACGCCCAAGTGTATCACAAATGAATTGCTTAGTTTTCTAAGTAAAGGTCCAATCACTAGTTTCCTAACATGGTTCCTAATGTGTAGCACACTTTTTCAGGTATTTTTTAAAGTTAGTTACTTGTTGGCTGCGCTGGGTCTTCACCGCCGCGGGGGCTTTCTCTGACTGCAGTGAGTAGGGGCTACTCATTGGCTGTGGTGCCCAGACGTNTTCCTAACATGGTTCCTAATGTGTAGCACACTTTTTCAGGTATTTTTTAAAGTTAGTTACTTGTTGGCTGCGCTGGGTCTTCACCGCCGCGGGGGCTTTCTCTGACTGCAGTGAGTAGGGGCTACTCATTGGCTGTGGTGCCCAGACGTCTCACTGTTGTGGCCTCTCTTCTGCAGAGCACACACTTTAGACGTGTGGGCTCAGCTGTTGTGGCACATGGACTTAGCTGCCCCTGACTCATACGGAATCTCTTCAGACTAGGCATCGAACTCCTGTCCCCTGCACTGGCAGGCTGATTTTTAACCAGTGGACCTCCAGCGAAGTCCAGATACTTTGTTTTAATATCAGGTCCTTAAACAGAATTGTACTCTGAAAGAGTTTACCTGTTTTGTCATATTTGCTATAAACAAACTTTTTCTTCTTGATTGAGTCACAGATGTATTCTAGCTCAACTCAGGTTCAACTGTCACACCAAACTTTGTCTTATTTGGATGTCATATGGAGGTCAAGTTTCCCAGATGCATAGAATAAATGCGTTTTTATGTAGTTCTGCCTCACTTTCCGTCTGAAATCCCCAAAGCGCTTTGTGGAGTAGTGCTTTTATCTTTATAACAATCTGTAGAATTGAGAGGGAGCTGGTGATAATGAGCCCATTGTAGAGATGGATGTGGCCAATGGGATTAGGGTTCCCGTTTTCATAGTCCTAATTGGTTTGGGAGAGTCAGGGTTGAACTGTACCTGTGCATTGAACCCTGATAATGAAGTAAAAACGTGGTGATCGTAGCTTAATAGAAGAATTCAGCCTCCTCTGTTGGCACTGGTGTCTCTTGGAGCTAATTGGAATTTTTCACGACTTTTAAGTCAAAGGGGTGGGGGCCAATGGTGTGCTCCGTTTCCCAGGCAAGAGCTTTTTCACTCTTGCCTGGTAATGAAGATGC
The DNA here is from genome assembly GCA_006410675.1 of Oreotragus oreotragus. Taxonomy (NCBI): domain Eukaryota; kingdom Metazoa; phylum Chordata; class Mammalia; order Artiodactyla; family Bovidae; genus Oreotragus; species Oreotragus oreotragus. The sequence continues at coordinate 153,154 of SJYX01012617.1, read as the reverse complement.
TTTCGAGAGACACTCACCCTTGATACTATTTAAGAGTTGCTTTTTGAACTGAGTTTTGCTGACCTGCACTTTATTCTGCATGCATCAGCCAACCAATATACAATAACCAACATACAACATGGCGGACCAACTTTCTTCATTGTTTCTGATTTGGGACCAGCTGTCATTCGTGGCCTTCCCCCTCTACGGTGTCTCTGAGACCATGCTCTCTGAGTCTTATAAAGGATGGGAAGGAAAATTTGAAAATCTTGTAGTACATCCTTATGCAGTTTTTCTTCATATTTTTTTATTCCAAGAACTACATGTGTACCAAGTTGAGGTTTTTCACATTTCTCTCATGTTAAAAAAAAAAAAAAAAGACAATTATTTGCTTTTTAATCCACAACAGTGAAGGAAGATATTTCACCTACATTTCTGCACATATTTTTGTTGTGAGAGCAAATACTTTCTCTGTAGTAATTAAACCATAAGGCAGAGTAGCATCAATGCTCAGCTTTGGAAAAGATTCTAATGGGAATCAGCTAAAATAGGTACAGTGTCTGCATGAGAAGGCCAGTTTGGGTACAGAAAGAGACCCCTGAGTAAGGAATCAGTGCTTGCAAATGGTTTCCAGCATGTAGTAGATACTTAGTTTGACTAAATGGATGACAACTGCAAGGATGGATTATGTCCTCTGTATCTTGATTTTGTTATGGCTTGCTGTTTGTCCTCTAAGAAGGAAAGGATGAAAGTTTAATGTAATGTACTTGAGACTAGCCTCCGTCACAGCATCATGAGGAAGTGAAGAGTACTGAAATGAACATTCTTTTTTTTTTTTTTTTACTTTACAGTACTGTATTGGATTTGGCATACATTGACATGAAATGAACATTCTTTTTTTAAAAAAATTATTGAAATATAGTTTATTTACAATGATACATTAATTTCTGCTATAGCAACAAAGTGATTCAGTTATATATATACACACACACACACATATATATTATTTTTTATATTATTTTCCATTATGGTTTATCACAAGATAGTGAATACAGTTCCCTATGCTATATAGTATGACCTATTGTTTATCCATCTTATATATAGTAGTTTACATGCCCTGATACCAAACTCCAAACCAGTCCCTTCCCCACGGTGCTCCTTTTGGCAACCACAAGTCTGGTCTCTTATGTCTGTGAGTTTGTAGAATGAACATGCTTAATACAGAAATGTATTGTAGTTAATAAAGAGTAAAAGCATTCAAGGGTATGTAAGTTACACCAACTTTGGTTTATTTCATTTTTTCCTACTAACGTTTGTTGAGTCCTCTATAGGTCAGATTCAGGAAGAATGCTGTCGATATCATAATAAAGACAGCCTTTTCACTTTGACTTGCATACCCAAAGCAAACTTCCAAATGTAATGGGACAATAAAAAATGTGCAAACACGTACTGGATCCAGCATAAGAGAGAGAGGTGAATGGAACTCAGAGAATGATGGTGAATGAAATCCCGGGACCATCACTAAGGAAATGGTCTGGGCAACAGGCCCAGAGGCAAGTAACCCTGGTTAGCACTGAGGCATGGGGAGATCCGGAAAGAGTGTCTCAGAGAAGAAAATGGAATTGTAGCGTACTGTTAGGAAGGAGGAACATTTCCCTCCACCCTTCTAGCTTCGTATGGCTGACTGAAGAATTAAATTGACATGAGACAGATTAACAGGAAAAAGACGAATTTCATTGTGTAAATCTGAAAGCCTCACATACATGAGAGGTTCAGAGACAGAAGCCTAAAATGAGGTCTGTATACCATCCCGAGCTAAGGAATGGACTAGAGGCCTGGGGATTCCAAGGACGGGAGAGTCATTCATAGGATGAGGATAAGAAGAGCAGATGTTTGAAAATTAGATGTTTGCCCTGCCATGGAGATGGAACCACTTAGATAAAATCTACCCCTGCTGATAACTTTTCTCTGGGAAAAATCTCCAATTTAAAATCTTCCAGGTAGTTAAGGCAGGGAGGTGATTTCTCTTGAACCCATAGGGTCTCTATTGCCTTTAGCTCAAAATAATCCTTATGCAAAAGAATGACATTTAGAGGAGGCTTGTTCTAAACCTTTACATCACCTAATTCATTTGTACATATTGAAAGGTTTACAGTTCTTTGGGAACTGAATTTGGAAGAAAAATTGCCTGCATCAAAAATTAATGGAATTATTAACTCCAGGGGGAGGAAAGTGTCAGGAAAGAAAAGTAATCACAGCAAATTAAGTAACTTAAGTGCAAGCAGTGCTAAATATTTCCAATACTGTAAACCTTGAATGTTAATTTAATCAAATGTGTAATATATTTATTATGTTGGTAAGCTGGTGATTGAGAAATGTTTTGCTGAGGGATAGTATCATACTAAATCCTCATCCTCAAAAGCAACAAGTAATTACTATAATCTATTTAAGATGGATATCAACAAGGGCCTAGTGTAGAGCACAGGCACCTCTACTCAATGTTGTGTGGCAGTCAGGATGGGAGGGGAGTTTGGAGGAGAATAGATACATGTATATATATGACTGAGTCCCTTCACTGTTCACCTGAAACTATCATACGTTGTTAATTAGCTATACCCCAATACAAAATAAAAAGTTTAAAAACCCAATTAGTAGTCAGAAAAGCACACTATTTTTACCTAGTGATACAAATACTAGAAAATAAAACACAAATTTAGAGAGGAGTTGGGGAGGGAAACCAGCCTTTTTCTTTATGTCTATAAAATCTTTTGACTTTGAAAATTATGTGCATGGTACATTTTCTTCTTTTGAAAATTATTTAAGATATTGCATACAGTTCATAAAAGTCAAAAAAATTTAAAAAAAATTAAAAATAGTGCTGTACCAATTGTATAAGCCTCGTTCTCACTTACAATGTAATTCCTATTTTGTACATAATGATGTTGAACAAGCTAGGCCAAATATTTTCCAGCTCTCAAAGTTCCTTGGTTACATAAAATTGAGGATTCATTCACTCCCTGGCTTTTAATTTTTATATCCTGATCTAATTATGATCTCTGCACTCAGGATTGTGGAGTAAATCACATAGCCCTTCTAGAATTCATGTGCCTAAAAGAAAGTAACTGGAAATCAACATGTGGTCAGACTGCTTTTGCTCTATGAGTAGCTTAAATTCAGATTCTGGACTTGGGTCTTTGGAGGATTATGTAAAGCTGTCATAAGTGACTCTACATGAACAAGAAGGCCTGGTTTTAAAAATGTTAGACATCTTAGATTATCACAGACCTGCCTGAAGAAGGATGACTTAGAAGGATTCAGTACTCAAAGATGAAGCTAAAATACTGCTCATTCCAAATAATTATGTCTTCCAAAGTCTAGAATTCCTGGAAGTTCAGATGTTTTCACACTTGTCGTTCTTAACTATCATGTCTCTTACATTCTTTCTTTTTTTTTTTTTTTTTCCTTTCAGGGCAAAAGTCTTTTTATTAGAAGTATTTGGGTTTTTTTAAGTGTTTATTTTAATGATCTATGAACATTTCCTATTTCATAGAATTACGAAAATATGTCCAAATCTCTCTATGAGTAAAGGAATATTTTCTATAGATATTTTAAAGTGTTTTCCGGTTAGTTGTCTTTAATCCTTTATACCTAACTCTCTGAATGCCCCCTCCTTCTGCTCATTGTCTCTCTAATAATTCGCAGAACTGTAACTTTAACCTCTTGGATCTTTTCTTTCTTTGGGCTTCTTTTTGTGTGTGTAAGATGGCCTTTTTGAGATATGAAAATGGATTAGATTTGGGGCCGATCTAAGCCTGGAGCTATAAGTTATTTAATATAGACATTCACAAAGTATAGGTTAGGGTTTAGAAAGTGTCTCAAAGAGACAAATATCTCACACTTATAGGGGAAAAAAAATATATATATATATACATGCATATAATTGACATATATATCTGTAGTATATCTATACGACTATGACTGTATGACATCGGTATCTGTATGACTAATGAGCAGAATTTTTTATATTTACCTCTTCCTCTGCTACAAAAGCAAACTCTATTAAGCAATATTTTATGGCTGCTAAGGTGTTCCCTGGTGGCTCAGACAGTAAAGCGTCT
>SJYX01012617.1:113620-148764 GCA_006410675.1 Oreotragus oreotragus | reverse complement strand
TGGTAAAGAATCTGCCTGCAATGCAGAAGACCTAGGTTCGATCGCGGGGTTGGGAAGATCCCCTGGAGAAGGAAATGGCAATCTACTCCGGAACTATTGCCTGGAAAATCCCATGGACAGAGGAGCCTGGTAGGCTACAGCCCATGGGATCGCAAAGAGTTGGACACCACTGAGCGACTTCACTTCACTTCACTTCCAGGGTTTTCTAATCATTCTCTTCCTTCTCAGTCTTAGATAGGAGGATTGTGGCAGTACGACATATTCTGTAACGGGGGTGGGGTAAGGTGGGGCGAGGGAAAGAGAATACCACGTTAGGAAGTCAGAGGTCACTGGAATGGAGGCCTGATCAGATCTTTGCCAGCTGTTTCAAGTCAGTGGCCTGAAAGCAAAAAGTGAAAGTGTCTGTTGCTCACTCATGTCCAACTCTTTGCGACCCTGTGGACTGTAGCTGGCCAGGCTCCTCTGTCCACGGAATTCTCCAGGCAAGAATACTGGAGTTGGTGGCCATTCCCTTCTCCAGGGGATCTTCCCAACCCAGGAACTGAATGTGGGTCTCCCATATTGCAGGCAGATCCTTCACCATTTGAGCCACCAGGGAAGCCTAATCCGATCTTCACCAGCTATTTAAGTCAGTGGCCTGCAGGGGCGTAATCGTGTCTTGCTTTGTGAGAACACACAGAACCTTCGTTTTAAAAGAAATGCTAGCCTTCCTTCCAGATGGTCATATACTATCATTTGCAGTGGCTTGTGGCAGTATAACACATTTTGTATTATTTCATAGAAAGAAAAGAAGTTAGAGCTCAAATTCTTGGGGTTTATTCACAGAGCCTGTGCAAAACTAGTACTATTTCAAGGTTGCTTGTGAAAATTGGAGGGACCTCTAAGGAGACAGGCCTTGAAAACAATATGGTTTATCTGAAACTCTAGTTTAACAGATCTCAATTCCAAATGCTTTCTAAAATTTTTATAATGTAAATGTAAAAGTGGAGGCACGATCTCCTTGGGAACTTACTTCTCCAGATCCTTTTCTGGGTACATAAGGTGGCATCACTTCACATTTTAATACCTTGAAAATCCTCTCAACTCCTGCAAGGCCCATGGTCAAAGCAAGGAGCTGGGACATCTCTATAAAGCCCAGTCCCATTAGTTTATATTTTCTGCCTGAGATTTCACATTTTAAAACATTTTATTTTTTATTGGAATATAATTACTTTACAATGTTGTGTTTCTGCTGTACAGTGAGGTGAATCAGTTCTATGTATACACATATCCCCTCTCTCGGACCTCCCTCCCTCACATCGTCCCCACCCCCAGGTCATCCCAGAGCACTGAACTAGCACTCCCTCTGCTATATAGCAACTCCCCACTAGCTGTTTTATACACAGTGGTATATGGTAGTGTATATATGTCAATCTTCCTCAATTCGTTCCACCTTCTTCCCTCTCTGTGTCCATGTGTACGTCTGCATCTCTCTTCTGGCCCTGGAAATAGGGTCAATTGTAGAGACATGGACAGACTCAAAGTCTGTCGTACAAGTCAGAAAGAAAATAAATATCATATATTAATATATATGTGGAATATAGAAAAATGGTACAGATGTCTGTGGCTTTTAATTTTTCCCTGACTCACTGGCCATAGACTAACTTCTCTGGGTGAGACTCACCTGACTACCCCTGGAACTGATTGTGCTCTTGCAGAGCCACAGAAATGGCAGATCTTAATGTGATTGTTGTTCAGGTGCTCAGTCAGGTCTGAGTCTCTATGATCTCATGAACTGCAGCATGCCAGGCTTCCCTGTCATTCAGTTTCTCCTAAAGTTTGTTCAGATTTATGTCCATTGAGTTGATGATGCCATCCAACCATGTCATCCTCTGTTACCTGCTGGTCTTCCTGCCCTCAATCTTTCCCAGCATCAGGGTCTTTTTCAATGAGTTGGCTCTTCACACCAGGTGGCTAAAGTATTGGAACTTCAGCATCAGTCCTTCCAATGAATGTTTAGGGTTCATTTCCTTTAGAATTGACTAGTTGGATCTCCTTGCAGTCCAAAGGACTCTCAGGAGTCTTCTCCAACACCACAGTTCAAAAGCATCAGTTCTGCAGCACTCAGCCTTCTTTATGTCCCAACTCTCATATCCAGACATGACCACTGGAAAAACCATAACTTTGACTATGCAGAGCTTTGTTAGCAAAGTGATGTCTCTGCTTTTTAATACGTTTGCTAGGTTTGTCATAGCTTTTCTTCCAAGGAGGAGGAGTCTTTTAATTTAAAAAAAAAAAAAAAAGTTAAAATTTAAAGACACTTAATATAATAGGCTCCCAGTAATATAGCAAGAATTAACAGGAGTGCTGCAGCCTCGTCTCATTTCATGACTATTAAGTACGTAACTTACTTACATACCTGGATATTACCAAAAGCAATGTTAGAACTCAGGTCCTGGGATCAAAATTTTATTTTCTGTATCTTTACTTTTTGTCCAGATTTTACTGATAGTAATAGATCATATTCTTGCACTTTCATAGTTCTCATATAAAAAAGCAATAGAAACAACATAAGACGATATTTTTAGAGACTTTTTCTTCCTTCTTCCCTCACCCCAATTCTTTCCATGGACAAATCATAATTGTCCACCTAGCTTGACACTTAGGCTTCAGCCATTGAGCCTGTATTTTCACCAAGTGGCCCTGGCTAATAGTGTTCCTCTGGACTCAGCCAAGTCCAAGTCAGTTCAGTCTACCCATCAAGTCTGTTAAGAGAGGAGTTACATCAACAGATTGCTTTCCTCGCTGGGCTCCTGGCTACTCTCAAAGCATTTGCTAAATTTAATTAGTATGTACTCCACAGATTACTAGAAATTACTGGGTTTTGGCAGGTACAGATTTAATTTTAATGAGGCCTTAAGCACCTAGAAGACATCTTAATGATGAACTAAGCTCACAGAAGATATATCTTTGCATAATTACAAATGACTTTCCCCAATATCTTTAGTTACAAGGACTTTTTTTTTTTCTCTTTGCCCTGTCCAATTCCAAATCTGGTAAAATATATGTCCTTTGTCAACGTAGTTTAACACCCAGGTTCAGTATCTCTGGTTGAGAAAGGTGCTAGCAAGGCATCCTTAATGGAAGAGATGCTTTGCTTCTGGGCATCATGCTAATCCTTGTCCATGGAAAAGTGTGAACTTTTAAATCTCCCTAATCCAGGGCTTCTCAAGCTCAGCACTGTTGACATTTGGGGTCAGATCAGTCTGCTGGTTGGGGAGGATGGTTCTCTGTGAACTCCTAGTAGGATATCTAATGGCATCCTTGGCTTCTGTCCAATAGATGGCACTGGTACTTCCCTTCGGCTCTGACAACTAAAAATGTCTCCACACATCAAGTCCCACGGTGAGGGTGGGGGACAATTGTCAGCTGATGAAACACTGTCCTGATTCTATCCTTTTCTCTTGACTTTTTGTCACAATTCCCATCTCTGTTTTAAAAGCCCTACAGTTGAGACTTTTGAAGCAGAGTGGTCCTTAAATGACTTCAGAATCACTGAATGACTCCTATGGGTCTAAAAATGTTTTGAAATGCTGATGGGCCAGGAAGGAGACTGAGGATATGAATGAAGTCTGGAGAGGCTGGTTTTTTTTTTTTTCATTTTAATTTAGCTGTGGCAGCAAAATTGAAATACGATAAGGACTAAAGCCCTGGTCTTTATCAGGCTAATAATATCCTGAGTCCTTCATCATTTCCCCTGTAATACCTACAGAAACATGGCGGGGGGTGGGGGGGGGATGATAAAGCTGTCCCAGGTGTTGGGCCATCTGCTGTGTTTGTCATAGCCACTGAAAGATTCTCTTCTACCCACAGCTCCATGATGCACATTTCAAATCAGAAATTGTATCAAGGGCATTTGTAATCACTAACGAATTCTCACAAATCCAAGTTCTGCTGGGTTGAAACTGAGGTTTGTATAGCATCAAGGGTTTTGACCTCCTGATGCTTTTCAGTAAGAATAGGAACCAAGGATCGAGATATAAATGGTTAACAGAGAAAGGGCGATGGGGGTTTCTGTTGGGTCTGTCGTAGACACGTCTGTGGACATTTTCTGAGCATTGAAAGAAAACTATTTCTCATCAGCATCTTTGATGTCAGTCATCCATCCACAGGAAACCAAGAAATTTGCCTTCACCTAGCTGTACTGATTCATGCTGATTCTACATCTTCTTTCTCCCTTGCTCCACCTCCCTAGTTATTTTTGAGACCTTGAGAATTCAAGTTGATTAAAGGCTTCAGAAGGGAAAGCATCACATCAGCCTCAGCTCCTGGGCCCACAATCTAGATCCCTTTTGAGCATTTTTAAAGCTCTCTGAGCTAATTTCTCAGACTGAAAATGACTCAGTGAGCAGACTGTGAGCTCATGCTGTAACTCACACTCAGCTGGTCTACCTGCTACCAGCCTATTTCTTCCCTTCACTGATGGAGACCACCTAAGCTTCTAGTTCAAGAAAGTATAGCATTTTCTCGCTTCCCCTGTGAAAGTTCTTCTTGAATCATGTTAAAGGGTTATGGTTAATTACACTTGTGCCCAGCTAGCAGAAACGCATGCAAACTGCAAGACTCCGTGAACCCACTTCACAACATTTCTCCATCAAAAGAAATAGATTTAAGTTAATTTTCACTCGTTTCTAGTACTGTCCCTCTTCTTTTCAGTCTGTACAATCTAAGAGAGGCGAAAGCACTCAAGAGTCAGACGTTCTACACCTGTCATTTCTCTTGACATAGACACCTATCAAGCAGAGAGACTTGGAATAGTAACATGTGGAATTCTGGACATTGATACTTTTTGGAATAGCTGATATAAATATCATAAAAGATCCATTCTGTGGATCTGTTTGAACAACTTAATAATCCAAGTAGACAATCAAAATGACCTTGAGGCAAGGTAGTTCCAATATCCCCTGTGTTTAATGCCTCCCATGTGTGATAGGATGAAAGTTCTCTCTCACTCTCTCTCTCTCTCTCTTTCTCTCTCTCTCTCTCTCTCACACACACACACACACACTAGTGTGTGGCCCAGCTCTTATTTGTATACAAATCTGATTTTGTTTTCTTAATATAAATATCTCTTCCAGACACCTTGGAACCTTGGACAAGCTTCCCTACGCTAGCTGTAGAGAGGAATTTCCTCTGGGTGGGTGACAGAGCCCTGATTTGGGCATAATTTACTGTTTTGGAGGAAGCTGAAGCAGCAGCTTGGTCTCCCTAATTAATCACTTATTGAATCCATTGGGCATGCTTTGTGTGCTGTGAAAAAGATGCATGCATGCTGCCTGGTTAGCAGTTTTAGCCTACAGGTGACCCTTTAACAACAGTGAAAGAAAGTGGAGGCAGAAACACATGCAAATCATAAGGTTTGTTGAAAAGTGAAAGTTCGTTACTTAGTCGTGTACGCCTCTTTGTGATCCCGTGGACCAGCCCACCAGGCTCGTCCATGGGATTCTCCAGGCAAGAATACTGAAGTGGGTTGCCATTTCCTTCTCCAGGGGACCTTCCCCACCCAGGAATTGAACCCAGGTCTCCCGCATTGCAGGCAGAACCAGGAAACCCATGTGCAATATTTCTCTGTCAAAAAATAGGTGAATCCTCATTGGCTTTTAGTATTCCTATTTCTCTTTCAGAATATGTCATCTAAAGGGAGTGTTTTTCCTGGACAAAAAACCTGGAATCTTACTTCCTTGCAGGAGTATTAACTGAGACTCTGAACTAGGACATCTCCAAGTAGCTATGAGTGTTCTTCAGAAAATCCACAGTGATCAGGCAGACGAATGGTATTATTCTCTTGAAACTTTTATTTTCATTTCTTGCTTCCTAGACTCTTGCTGGTTAGGGTCAAGACAGATGAGATATTGATAAGACCCAGCTCTCTGTTGTCTTTAGCCCACTGGTTCTTGATAAAGAGTGAGGACTGTGTTCTTCCAGGACTTGAATTCCTTAAAAGCATTTTACATTTTAGAGTTTTATTTTAAAAATACCTGTGTTTGTGTGTATGTATTTCCTTGACTCAGCATTTCCAGATTAAATTAATAGTATCTTCTCTCTTGAGTTCAGGAGAGGCTGTTGACCCAGGTAATGTAAATGACATGAGAACAGGTAGGGAGAAATAATTACAGTAATATTAAGTAAAGGTTTTTTTTTTTTTTCCATTTTACTTTATTTTACTTTACAGTACTCTTAAGGCAGGCATTGGCTTACAATTTAGCAAATTGAATACTTTCCGAGCATTTACTGTGTGTCAGATATCATGCTGGGTTTGGAAAAGGTAGATGAAACAAAATCTATACTTAAATTCTCAGATGACTAGGGGATAAATGAAGTTTAGAAATAGTTTGAATCAAGAAAGACTCTGGAATGAAGCACAGAGAACGCTGGAAAGTGGCCAGGAGCCAATTAAAATCAGCTCGTCATTGTCTCTGTTTTCTCCTGATGTCCTCGTTTGGACAGTATTACTAATACACTGCTTCAACCCAGTCATTTAAATAATCGGGGTTGTAAAACTTTGGACACTCTGTCATAAATGATATACGTCAGTAATGTACTGGGTGGAGGGCTGGATTAAATGATGGCATTTTTAAAATACTAATACTTCCAAATGTACATAAACATCTGCTGCTGCCGGAAGAATGGGTACATATGTACATATAAATGAGTTTGTGTATCGGTCATAAGAAATAGCATAGACCCCAAAATTAAAACAGTGGTTATCATTGAATGATGGGATCATCGATGATGATTATTTATCCTATACTTTCTACATTTTTAATAAGAAACACGTTACCAGTGAAAAAGAGTAGTGTGAATTTTAAAGCAGTAACTCTGACTTAATAAATATATTTAACATAACAATATAAATGTGTATTTGCTCAGGTAAAAATGGAATATTGCCATTGATGTACTGTATTTTTCTAACATTTGAGACACCGTGCTTGCTTCTAGTTAGTATTCATCCAGCCCTACCATCTAAATGTAACACATTTGTTAACCAATAATTGTATTTCTTCAAACATAGATGTAGCGTTGAGTTCAAACACTTATTCCCAGTGCAAATAGGAAGATGATTCATTAGCAGATCTTAATGATGTTTCTATCTGTCTGACTTCACCTGCATCTTATAAACAAACAAAAAAAGGTACCCTTTGAAAGTAACTGTTTATCAAGAAAAAGTGTCTGTGCCTTCCTGGTTAGCTATAACTCTGAACATAATCACACGTCGACTCTATTGCTTTTATACACTGTGTAGAAATATTCAAGTTGCTGCGGTAATCAAAAATAAAACCACACAGGCCAGCAGTGGAAAGTAATTTATTTATTGGGACCATGGTACATTTATCAAGATGCTTCATTATCATTAAAAATCCTGGTTTTGAGCTACTGTGGTGTGTGTGAGAGTGTGTGTATTTGTGTACATTCAACGATGTGCCTTTAGGAGCCTCCAACATTATACAGTATTTCATTTTGTCCTAAATTTTATTCAGTGTTTTTTGTGCTTAATCTCCATATTAAGGGGAAGGAGACCTACAAGGAGAAGTTTGCTGTTTTCTATGATTATTGTCTGGATCCTAATCTTTGAAACGCGTGTGGTAGAGACAAGTGCCTTCTTTGTAGATTACATATAAAATAGAATCGCCACATTCTTATCTACAGTTTTGACCTGGCTTATCTATTGGCAGTGTGCAGGCCCTTCCTGGTTAAGTAGAAATTAAGGCCAAGTTGAAATACATATAGACAATTGGTATGGACTTCTTTTTATCTTCTACTCTAGATTCAAGAAATCTGCTTACCTAAGCACAGTAGAGAGCAAGATTTTGTGTTTCTCTGCATCTTTACTTCCCAAGTTAGCAGGATAAAGTAATATCCCAAACACAGCTCAGGGAATTTGCTGTTCTTATTCCCACTAACTATAGTCAAGGAATCCAGAGTTTCTGCATTAGTTAGGTCATTTATTCTTTACTAGAAAATAATTGAAATCAACTGATACACATGTCCTCCATCACTTTGGAATGTATCACATACACCTTCTGAACCATTTGGAGTCTCTTCTGCAATGTAAGACACACATCCAGAAAGGAAAGAATGAGTAGGTATTCCAATTTTTAAGTATCAAATAATTCCTATTAATACAAAAAAGAGTCAGTAGCTCTTCTTTATAGACTATGATCTTCCATTAGTCATTTGATCTCATCTTTAAAGTACAAAATTATTTTGTAGTAATGTTGGCTAAATCTAGAACTTGATTTTAGGATTGTTAACTGTCTTTAACAAGTGGGACATGGATACCTGTTCCCACAGTGTCCCCATAGGTCTAAATTCTTAAGGAAAGTTAAAGATCCTCAGCTCCTTCTAAAGTCATTAGTGAGAGGAGTTGCAGAGAGCAAGAATTAAGATAACTTTGGGCAGTATTCAAGTCAGGCTCTGATAATGTAAAATTATGTCATTGACGAATTGAGTTCATTATATTTTGGCATGATGTTGTGCCAAGGAAATCTACTGAACAAGGTGAATGATGCCTCTCTAGCTAATACTGTAGATTACAATCTAAACTTTACAGCATGCATGTAAAGTATAAGCAACTCTGTTAGGTTTTCGTGAGGCAACGCAATGTCAAGAATTATCAGACAGGGATGACTTTGCATTCTTGTCACACACTAAGTTCTAGCTGATCTTTGAGATTATGTTATTTTATAAAGAACAAAGGAAAGAGATCTTGTCATAGTTCATAATCACATTTAGACATCAGAGTTTTAGAATTGTTGGATGAGACTATTTCTGGAATGGGGACAAGTTCTCATTATAGAACTATCGTGATGAACAAGGAAAAGAAGTTGCAAACTTTCAACTCAGACCATGAAGACTGAGTTTAAATAAAGCAACCATTGAACTCAGATCTTAATTCCATAGCATCAGGAAATCACGATATAGACTAGTTAATGATTAAGACTCAAGATTGCCGGGAAAAATATCAATAACCTCAGATATGCAGATGGCACCACCCTTATGGCAGAAAGCAAAGAAGAATTAAAGAGCTTCTTGATGAAAGTGAAAGAGGAGAGTGAAAAAGTTGGCTTAAAGCTCAACATTCAGAAAATGAAGATCATGGCATCTGGTCCCATCACTTCATGGCAAATAGATGGGTAAACAGTGGCAGACTTTATTTTTTGGGGCTCCAGAGTCCCTGCAGATGATGACTGCAGCCATGAAATTAAAAGACATTTGCTCCTTGGAAGAAAAGTTATGACCAACCTAGATAGCATATTCAAAACCAGAGACATTACTTTCCCAACAGAGGTCCATCTAGTCAAAGCTATGGTTTTTCCAGTAGTCATGTATGGATGTGAGAATTGGACCATAAAGAAAGCTGAGCACCTAAGAATTGATGCTTTTGTACTGTGGTGTCAGAGAAGACTCTTGAGAGACCCTTGGACTGCAAGGAGATCAAACCAGTCCATCCTAAAGTAGATCAGTCCTGAATATTCATTGGAAGGACTGATGCCCAAGCTGAAACTCCAATACTTTGGCCACCTTATATGAAGAACTGACTCACTGGCAAAGAACCTGATGCTGGGAAAGAATGAAGGCAGAAAGATTGAGGAGAAGGGGATGACAGAGGATGAGATGGTTGGATGGAATCACCAACTCGATGGACATGAGTTTGAGTAAACTCTCGGAGTTGGTGATGGACAAGGAGGCCTGGCATGCAGCAGTCCATGGGGTTGCAAAGAGTCAGACACGACTGAGTGACTGAACTTACTCTAGAAAAAACATCGTATATTAACACATATATATGGAGTCTAGAAAAATGGTCCTGATGAACCAATGTGCAGTGCAGCAGTGGAGACACAGACATAGAAAATAGACTTGTGGACGCAGTGAGGGCTGTCTCTTATACACATCTAGATGTGTATAAGAGACAGGCCCTGATTTGGGCATAATTTACTGTTTTGGAGGAAGCTGAAGCAGCAGCTTGGTCTCCCTAATTAATCACTTATTGAATCCATTGGGCATGCTTTGTGTGCTGTGAAAAAGATGCATGCATGCTGCCTGGTTAGCAGTTTTAGCCTACAGGTGACCCTTTAACAACAGTGAAAGAAAGTGGAGGCAGAAACACATGCAAATCATAAGGTTTGTTGAAAAGTGAAAGTTCGTTACTTAGTCGTGTACGCCTCTTTGTGATCCCGTGGACCAGCCCACCAGGCTCGTCCATGGGATTCTCCAGGCAAGAATACTGAAGTGGGTTGCCATTTCCTTCTCCAGGGGACCTTCCCCACCCAGGAATTGAACCCAGGTCTCCCGCATTGCAGGCAGAACCAGGAAACCCATGTGCAATATTTCTCTGTCAAAAAATAGGTGAATCCTCATTGGCTTTTAGTATTCCTATTTCTCTTTCAGAATATGTCATCTAAAGGGAGTGTTTTTCCTGGACAAAAAACCTGGAATCTTACTTCCTTGCAGGAGTATTAACTGAGACTCTGAACTAGGACATCTCCAAGTAGCTATGAGTGTTCTTCAGAAAATCCACAGTGATCAGGCAGACGAATGGTATTATTCTCTTGAAACTTTTATTTTCATTTCTTCCTTCCTAGACTCTTGCTGGTTAGGGTCAAGACAGATGAGATATTGATAAGACCCAGCTCTCTGTTGTCTTTAGCCCACTGGTTCTTGATAAAGAGTGAGGACTGTGTTCTTCCAGGACTTGAATTCCTTAAAAGCATTTTACATTTTAGAGTTTTATTTTAAAAATACCTGTGTTTGTGTGTATGTATTTCCTTGACTCAGCATTTCCAGATTAAATTAATAGTATCTTCTCTCTTGAGTTCAGGAGAGGCTGTTGACCCAGGTAATGTAAATGACATGAGAACAGGTAGGGAGAAATAATTACAGTAATATTAAGTAAAGGTTTTTTTTTTTTTTCCATTTTACTTTATTTTACTTTACAGTACTCTTAAGGCAGGCATTGGCTTACAATTTAGCAAATTGAATACTTTCCGAGCATTTACTGTGTGTCAGATATCATGCTGGGTTTGGAAAAGGTAGATGAAACAAAATCTATACTTAAATTCTCAGATGACTAGGGGATAAATGAAGTTTAGAAATAGTTTGAATCAAGAAAGACTCTGGAATGAAGCACAGAGAAAGCTGGAAAGTGGCCAGGAGCCAATTAAAATGAGCTCGTCATTGTCTCTGTTTTCTCCTGATGTCCTTGTTTGGACAGTATTACTAATACACTGCTTCAACCCAGTCATTTAAATAATCGGGGTTGTAAAACTTTGGACACTCTGTCATAAATGATATACGTCAGTAATGTACTGGGTGGAGGGCTGGATTAAATGATGGCATTTTTAAAATACTAATACTTCCAAATGTACATAAACATCTGCTGCTGCCGGAAGAATGGGTACATATGTACATATAAATGAGTTTGTGTCTCTATCATAAGAAATAGCAAGACCCCAAAATTAAAGCAGTGGTTAGCATTGAATGATGGGATCATCGATGATGATTATTTATCCTTTACTTTCTACATTTTTAATAAGAAACACGTTACCAGTGAAAAAGAGTAGTGTGAATTTTAAAGCAGTAACTCTGACTTAATAAATATATTTAACATAACAATATAAATGTGTATTTGCTCAGGTAAAAATGGAATATTGCCATTGATGTACTGTATTTTTCTAACATTTGAGACACCGTGCTTGCTTCTAGTTAGTATTCATCCAGCCCTACCATCTAAATGTAACACATTTGTTAACCAATAATTGTATTTCTTCAAACATAGATGTAGCGTTGAGTTCAAACACTTATTCCCAGTGCAAATAGGAAGATGATTCATTAGCAGATCTTAATGATGTTTCTATCTGTCTGACTTCACCTGCATCTTATAAACAAACAAAAAAAGGTACCCTTTGAAAGTAACTGTTTATCAAGAAAAAGTGTCTGTGCCTTCCTGGTTAGCTATAACTCTGAACATAATCACACGTCGACTCTATTGCTTTTATACACTGTGTAGAAATATTCAAGTTGCTGCGGTAATCAAAAATAAAACCACACAGGCCAGCAGTGGAAAGTAATTTATTTATTGGGACCATGGTACATTTATCAAGATGCTTCATTATCATTAAAAATCCTGGTTTTGAGCTACTGTGGTGTGTGTGAGAGTGTGTGTATTTGTGTACATTCAACGATGTGCCTTTAGGAGCCTCCAACATTATACAGTATTTCATTTTGTCCTAAATTTTATTCAGTGTTTTTTGTGCTTAATCTCCATATTAAGGGGAAGGAGACCTACAAGGAGAAGTTTGCTGTTTTCTATGATTATTGTCTGGATCCTAATCTTTGAAACGAGTGTGGTAGAGACAAGTGCCTTCTTTGTAGATTACATATAAAATAGAATCACCACATTCTTATCTACAGTTTTGACCTGGCTTATCTATTGGCAGTGTGCAGGCCCTTCCTGGTTAAGTAGAAATTAAGGCCAAGTTGAAATACATATAGACAATTGGTATGGACTTCTTTTTATCTTCTACTCTAGATTCAAGAAATCTGCTTACCTAAGCACAGTAGAGAGCAAGATTTTGTGTTTCTCTGCATCTTTACTTCCCAATTTAGCAGGATAAAGTAATATCCCAAACACAACTCAGGGAATTTGCTGTTCTTATTCCCACTAACTATAGTCAAGGAATCCAGAGTTTCTGCATTAGTTAGGTCATTTATTCTTTACTAGAAAATAATTGAAATCAACTGATACACATGTCCTCCATCACTTTGGAATGTATCACATACACCTTCTGAACCATTTGGAGTCTCTTCTACAATGTAAGACACACATCCAGAAAGGAAAGAATGAGTAGGTATTCCAATTTTTAAGTATCAAATAATTCCTATTAATACAAAAAAGAGTCAGTAGCTCTTCTTTATAGACTATGATCTTCCATTAGTCATTTGATCTCATCTTTAAAGTACAAAATTATTTTGTAGTGATGTTGGCTAAATCTAGAACTTGATTTTAGGATTGTTAACTGTCTTTAACAAGTGGGACATGGATACCTGTTCCCACAGTGTCCCCATAGGTCTAAATTCTTAAGGAAAGTTAAAGATCCTCAGCTCCTTCTAAAGTCATTAGTGAGAGGAGTTGCAGAGAGCAAGAATTAAGATAACTTTGGGCAGTATTCAAGTCAGGCTCTGATAATGTAAAATTATGTCATTGACGAATTGAGTTCATTATATTTTGGCATGATGTTGTGCCAAGGAAATCTACTGAACAAGGTGAATGATGCCTCTCTAGCTAATATTGTAGATTACAATCTAAACTTTACAGCATGCATGTAAAGTATAAGCAACTCTGTTAGGTTTTCGTGAGGCAACGCAATGTCAAGAATTATCAGACAGGGATGACTTTGCATTCTTGTCACACACTAAGTTCTAGCTGATCTTTGAGATTATGTTATTTTATAAAGAACAAAGGAAAGAGATCTTGTCATAGTTCATAATCACATTTAGACATCAGAGTTTTAGAATTGTTGGATGAGACTATTTCTGGAATGGGGACAAGTTCTCATTATAGAACTATCGTGATGAACAAGGAAAAGAAGTTGCAAACTTTCAACTCAGACCATGAAGACTGAGTTTAAATAAAGCAACCATTGAACTCAGATCTTAATTCCATAGCATCAGGAAATCACGATATAGACTAGTTAATGATTAAGACTCAAGATTGCCGGGAAAAATATCAATAACCTCAGATATGCAGATGGCACCACCCTTATGGCAGAAAGCAAAGAAGAATTAAAGAGCTTCTTGATGAAAGTGAAAGAGGAGAGTGAAAAAGTTGGCTTAAAGCTCAACATTCAGAAAATGAAGATCATGGCATCTGGTCCCATCACTTCATGGCAAATAGATGGGTAAACAGTGGCAGACTTTATTTTTTGGGGCTCCAGAGTCCCTGCAGATGATGACTGCAGCCATGAAATTAAAAGACATTTGCTCCTTGGAAGAAAAGTTATGACCAACCTAGATAGCATATTCAAAACCAGAGACATTACTTTCCCAACAGAGGTCCATCTAGTCAAAGCTATGGTTTTTCCAGTAGTCATGTATGGATGTGAGAATTGGACCATAAAGAAAGCTGAGCACCTAAGAATTGATGCTTTTGTACTGTGGTGTTGGAGAAGACTCTTGAGAGACCCTTGGACTGCAAGGAGATCAAACCAGTCCATCCTAAAGTAGATCAGTCCTGAATATTCATTGGAAGGACTGATGCCCAAGCTGAAACTCCAATACTTTGGCCACCTTATATGAAGAACTGACTCACTGGCAAAGAACCTGATGCTGGGAAAGAATGAAGGCAGAAAGATTGAGGAGAAGGGGATGACAGAGGATGAGATGGTTGGATGGAATCACCAACTCGATGGACATGAGTTTGAGTAAACTCTCGGAGTTGGTGATGGACAAGGAGGCCTGGCATGCAGCAGTCCATGGGGTTGCAAAGAGTCAGACACGACTGAGTGACTGAACTTACTCTAGAAAAAACATCGTATATTAACACATATATATGGAGTCTAGAAAAATGGTCCTGATGAACCTATGTGCAGTGCAGCAGTGGAGACACAGACATAGAAAATAGACTTGTGGACGCAGTGAGGGAGGAGAGGATGGCTATGGGTGGATGAAGTCGTATGGAAAGATACATTGTCATTTGTAAAACAGATAGCCAGTGGGAATTTGCTGTGTGATTCAGGGAGCTCAAACCAGTGCTCTGTGACCCTCTAGAGGGATGGGAAGGGGTGGGAGGTGGGAGGGAGTTTCAAGAAGGAGGGGACATATGAATACCTATGGCTGATTCCTGTTGATGTATGGCAGAAACCAACGCAGTATTTATAAGTAGTTATCCTCCAGTTAAAAACAAACAAATATATAAAAAAGACTGGCTCCTGCTCTGTTACTGATTTGATGTGAACCTCATGGTCACTGAGCTCCTCTGACGATCTTCACTCTGAAGGAATGTTAACTCACAGTGGGTGTCAGAGGCCTCCATTACTTTTGATGAAGCAGTTTCTGATACGATAGATTATTGACAGCAGGAGTATTTTTATTCTTCGTTAATAATCATGGTGCTAGATTACAAAGAGAATAGACACCGTAGAAAAAAGACGGCTCCATTTTGATGCAGTACTGGGGGGCTGGCAGTTGCAGCAAAGAAGCCAGAAAACTAGAATTTGCATTGCTTAATACTCACCATGAACATCTTTGCAAATCATGATTTTCAATGAGGATGAAATGCCTTGTCAAAATATAGGCTTTTAAGGGACTTTCCCAGTGGTTTGGTGGTTAAGAATCTGCCTTCTAATGCAGGAGACATAGGTTTGATTCCCTGGTTGAGGAATTAAGATCCCACATGCTGCAGGGCAATTAGAGAAGCCTGCACACCACAACCGAGGCCTAGTGCAGCCAAAAAGAAAAATACGTAAAAGAAAAATTCTGTTCCTTTAAATTTCTTCAAGGTCTTATATTATCAGCCTGTCAGGTCTGTGGCTCTGTAGTCATATGACAGGTCTGCTCATAGAACCTCGCTTCACTGTTGGGGAGAGTGGGATATTCCTGTGGTCTAGCCTCTGTTGTACTGTTCGACACAGTCAGCGTCATTTAGAGGGTGGCCCTAGGAAGGGGGTAAAAATGCACAGTCTTTGTGTTTCTGGTATCTGTGTATGAGCTGGGCCAATCCAGGTAGGATTTTCCATAGAAACAGTATGTGTGGCCAGGACCTCCAGTTGCCAGGCCAGAACCGGAAGGCTGTGTGTCAGTATCAGGGGCCAAAGAAGAGAAGCATGGCTGGAGGGACTCAGGGTTAGAAGCGAAGGGTCAGCATACAGCATGCACAAAGGTCAGCAGAGTGATGGAAGCAGGCAGTGGAGAGGAAGTGACGAGAACACGGTCAAGGGCACCCCCCTGGTGGTGCCGGGGGTAAGAGTCTACCTTCCAGTACAGTGGCACCCCAGTCTCCTCTTGCCTGGAGAATCCCAAGGACAGAGGAGCCTGGAAGGCTGCAGTCCATGGGGTCGCTGAGTCGGGCCCAACTGAGCGACTTCACTTTCCCCTTTCACTTTCACGCATTGGAGAAGGAAATGGCAACCCACTCCAGTGTTCTTGCCTGGAGAATCCCAGGGACGGGGGAGCCTGGTGGGCTGCCGTCTATGGGGTCGCACAGAGTCGGACACGGCTGAAGCGACTTAGCAGTAGCAACAGGGGGTGCAGGTTTGATCTCTGGTCAGGGAGCTGAGATCCACCTGCCACAAAGCTGGAAAAACCAAACCATAAAACAGAGGCAATAGTGTAACAAATTCAATAAAGACTTTAAAAATCGTCCACATTAAAAAAAATTTTTTTTTTTTAAGAGAACATGGTCAAGAACAGATCTGGAGCTAGGTTTGGAGAGACTGAGACCAGTTTGAGAAATCAGATTCTAGTTATGTGGCATAAATCAGGATGTGCTTTACTTGGGAAATATAAAAGAGTATACATCACTTACAGTTTTAGCTTGTTATTTTTCAGTCACTAAGTCATGTCAGACTCTTTGTGAACCCATGGACTGCAGTGCGCCAGGCTTCCCTGTCCTTCACGATTTCCCAGAGTTTGCTCAAACTCATGTCCATTGAGTCAGTGATGCCATCCAACCATCTCATCCTCTGTTGTCCCCTTCTCCTCTTGCCCCCAATCTTTCCCAGCATCAGAGTCTTTTCCATTGAGTTGACTCTTTGCATCAGTTGGCCAAAGTACTGGAGCTTCAGCATCAGTCCATCCAAGGAAAGTTTTTGCTTAAATAAGAAAAAAAAAAAATTCTTATTCCTAAACAGTTTAAAAAAATGAAACCCTACTTGGCAGACCACTCACCCTTTCTCTACCCACCAAAGATTAATTATATTTTTATGTCTGGGCCACTCATTCCTTTCCTTTCCTTTTCTTTTTTTCTGTTTCACCTAGAAGAGACATGCATGAATGATATGTTAAGTTTTTTCTAGTTTTGAATTTTGCATAAGTGAAATAGTACTCTTCTACATCTTATTCAATGTCATTTTAAATGACTGAGATGCACCCAAGTTGATGTGTATAATTCTAGTTCATTCATTCTCACTGCTGTATATGGTTTTCCTGTATAACTATGTCACAGTTTATTTAGTCATTTTCCTACTTAAGAACCTTTGGATTGTATCCAGGTTTTAGATACATGCAAACAATGTTTTTATCCCCACTCCTGACAGGCTTCCTGTGCAGATGTGCTGGAGTTTCTCTAGGGTGCAGATATAAGAATAAGCTGGATAATACAGCTTGTGCTTATCCAACTTTGCCAGGCAATGCCAAGTTATTTTTAAGAGTGGTTGTATAAAAGTAAACTCTCACCAATACTCAATGCCACCTCATAGTTTCAAAGGTTCGATGCTTTGCCGCTAAGGAAGAAGGTAAACAGGTCTTTTATGAAAGTTAGATGTGCTTGCATTT
This sequence comes from Oreotragus oreotragus, assembly GCA_006410675.1. Lineage (NCBI taxonomy): Eukaryota > Metazoa > Chordata > Mammalia > Artiodactyla > Bovidae > Oreotragus > Oreotragus oreotragus. Next base: position 131,235 of record SJYX01012617.1, on the reverse strand, counting down.
ATTTAAAAAGTCAGTTGGTTTAAGAAGGCTTGCTATAAAGTAAACCATTCCCATTGCTCCACAGTGTTGATGACTATAACCATTTTGGATTTTTTTTTTTTTTTTTTTNTTGCATTTAAAAAAATAAATAAATACAAAAAAATAAAAATAAAAAAATAAAAAGTCAGTTGGTTTAAGAAGGCTTGCTATAAAGTAAACCATTCCCATTGCTCCACAGTGTTGATGACTATAACCATTTTGGATTTTTTTTTTTTTTTTTTTTTTGCTTTTTCCATTCGTGTTTCCATTCCTATGTCTTGATTTCTCATGTGGAGATAATACTGTATTACTCATAGAAAAGGAGGATTTAGCTTTCTCTTCTCTTTTGATCTTTATTAAGTACTTTCCAGTCCCTTTCTTCTCAATATATTTATGCTGTACTTTTTGTTATATCACCTTCTGATAATTTATATGAGTTGCTATTGCTGTTTGCAAAACAGTCATGTCCAGCTCTTTTGTGACCTCAAGGACTGTAGCTTGCCTGGCTCCTCTGTCCATGGGATTTCCCAGGCAAGAATACTGGGGTGAGTAGCCATTCCCTTCTCCAGATGATCTTCCTGACCCAGGAATCAAACCAGTGTCTCCTGCTTGGCAGGTGGATTCTGTACCATTGAGCCACCTGGGAAGCCCACAATTGATATGAGCCTGTAAAAGATATTTGCAAATGTCCAAGTTATTATAACATGATTACTTTTATTATTCATTATTATGTTTCCCTAGAGAGTAATTGCTAGATTTCTTAGTTTTCTACATAGTTTATCCACTCTCCACGACCCCCAGCAAATCTTTTCCAGGTATGAAAATTTTCTTTTTATATATGCAAGTATATTAGGTATTGAATGTTCAGCAAATGTTATCAACTTGAAGAAATCTTTCCTCTAGTCTTATCTGCTTTTAAATGATCTCTCTCTGAACTACACTGGATTCTTCTTTTTTTTTTGGATGTGGACGATTTTAAAAGTCTTCATTTAATTTGATACAATATTTCTTCGGTTTTGTATGTTTTGCTTTTTTGGCCAGGAGGCATGTGGGATCTTGGCTCCCTTACCAGGAATTTAAGCCACACTGCCTGCCCTGAAGACAGAATCTTAACCTCTGGATGGCCAAGGAAGTCCCTAGGCTATCTGCTGGAGATCTCCTGTGACCCTAAATTGAATTTCGTCACTGACTGTTTTTTTAAGATCTTCCTATTGTCTTTCTTCATTGTCACCATATGTGAGGATTTATTTTTATTTATCCTGTTAGGGATCCATTGAATTTCTTGAGTATGAGGATTGGTATTATTTATTAATTTAATACATTTGGAGCTATTATCTTTTCAGTGTTACCACTTGAATATTCTATGTTTTGCCTGTTAGAACTTAGATTAGAGCTATATTAGGCCAGTGCTTCTCAAATTTAGCTTACAAAAAAGTCATCTGAATGACTTGGAGAACAAATTCCTGCCACATGGTGAGTCTGCATTGTGTCTTGAGAATGTGCAGGAAAGGATGCTGTTGGCCTGTGGGCCACACTTGGAATCAGCTCTGGTAGAATCTCTCATTCTCTTTTCCCATGCCTCTTAACCACTTGATCATATATGCCATATTTTTCTCTCTCAGTGCTACTTTGCTTGTCATTTCTGGATATGCATGTGACAGTTTTACAGAGTTTTTCTCCAACTATGTCACATTTTATATTTTGAGTTTTATTCATTTGTTGTTAAACTTGAATATTCTTAAGCTCCATAAATTCCATTTGTTACTATTTCAGTATTTTCTGATCAATTTTAATAGACTCATTTTATTTGAGTAGATTGGGACTATTTTACATCCTGTACCTGTTAATTTACATAGCATCCTTCTTGAAAATCTGATCATTCTTGTTATTATTTCTACAAAGTCATTTATAAGACTTGTTTGCTAATGTGCTCAAAAAAAAAATTTTTTTTTTTAAATCATGTGTGTTTCAAGCTTAGGATTTCATCGAAAGGGATTTTTTTGTGACCTATACTTAGAATAGTGCTTCCCCGGTGACTCAAACGGTAAAGAATCTACCTGTAACACGGAAGACCTGGGTTCGATCTCTGGGTCAGGAAGATCCCCTGGAGAAGGGAATGGCAACCCACTCCAGTATTCTTGCCTGGAGAATCCCATGGACGGAGGAGCCTGATGGGCCTCAGTCCATGGGGTTGCAAAGAGTCAGACACGACTATGCAAATAACACACACATGCTTAGAATATGTGTCTCTAGATAGGATTTGGAAATTGTCTCTGCTAGGTACTTTAAGACAGGGATTATTTGATTAAGTTTTTTTTTCTTGAGATTTTTCTTCTGTGTATCCTCACCTCACTCTTTGGAAAATGAACTTTGGGTGAGGACCTCTCGAGAGACTTTTTTCTCCCTTTCTCCACTCAGTTCCAAGAAAAGCCAAGCTTTCTGTGGCCACGCTTCTTCCTAGTGCATCTCCTCTGAGATGTTGCCGTCTGTCGGTACCTTCTTTGTGCTGGGCCTCTGATGACCGCCCACTCGGATGTCAGGCTTTGTGCCTGTCCTATGTTTGTATTTCATTACCCAAGGGATTGGAATGTCTTGGAAAATGCCCTCTCCTAGCTCACTTACCCAGAAAACATCTTGAGATGTCTGGCCTCTAATTTTTACTTACTTTATCACCAGCCTAGACATGCTTTTAAAGAGCTTTTCCCCCGCCACATGCTACTAAGCATCTTAGTTATTCTACGCTAGTAAGAATGTCTCTGCACATCTGTTCTGCCTTGTTTTTACAGAAAGCCTATTTCCAACTTTTTTTGTGGGGGAGGGGGGCAGGGCTTGGTATACCTTTCCATGATGTGAGTGGCCAACTTAACAGATGCCAGAAGTTGCAGACTGGTTGTGGAATTTCAAGTAACTTGCATCACTCCTTTTCCCCTGGGTTTCTCAGATCGCAAGGGAGTTGAGCTAGAACAATTCTTCATCTCTAAAATCCTGTGACTTGATGGTGGTGAAAATGATGCACAAAATGTGCTTCCTAACGTGCTAGCACATTCAGCAGAAACTAGTGGCCACACATACTATCCTTGCTTATGAAACTCATGTCTTCAATTTTTCTATTTTCTAATAAGAAAAACAGAAATAAAATTAGAAATGTTTCTTCCAGCTACTTCATCTAGTCATTTTCTAAGAGTTCATTGGCTCATCAGTTGTTTCACACAGATCCTAAAAATGTTCAAACTACCATGCTTTCCATAATTAAGTTTTTCGTATTCATCTGGTTTAGCCAATTATCACATGGATATCAGCCAAGAAAATATTGTCATCTTCTCTTACTGAGATGAAAGTCTCCTGGTTACATACCAAGTATTCAGATGCGTTGTTTTCTCAATTGGTGATATTGGGTGAGTGCCCATTTCCTTAGGGTATTTAATTGGTATCTAAGGAGTTATACATAGAAATAATGGACTTTACAACTCTCTCTAACTCCTTGTGTATTCCAGCTGCTCTCTTAAAAAGACATTGATCATTTCTGTACTTATTCAGGAAAAGAAGCCTTGTTCATCGTTTTAATAATGACTACTTCATAATAAACACAGCTAGACATGATGGATCCCCAGAAATCAATTTTATTCTTTTTAAGAAGTTTCTAATTTTGTTGAGACAGAATTTATGAAAAAGTAATTATTAATAATAGATAGGCAGTTTGGGATGGACATGTACATTCTGCTGTATTCAAAGTGGATAACCATCACAGACCTACTCTATAGAACAGGGAGCTCTGCTTAATGTAATGTGGCATACTGAATGGGAGGTGTGTTTGGGGGAGAATGGATACATGTATATGTATGGCTGAGGCTCTTCACTGTTCACCTGAAAGTTTCACAACGTTGTTGATTTACTATACATCCCATAAAAATAAAAAGTTTAAAAATTTTTTTTCTGAAAGAAGATAGAAGATATGAAACCCCAATTTGGGATGTAGGACAGAAAGTGCTCTAGAAATGTTGAGGAGGAAGGTAAAATAGTCTGATACAGATAAATAAGCCATTATGAGGGAAAATGGTCCCTCTTGATAGTATCATATAAACAAGAAAGGGTGCCAACAGTCAGATTATAATAAACAACTACAACGTGCAGGCTTTTGTCTAGAATTCACAGATTTCACTAGGTATAAATTTATATTCTAAATTGGAGTAGTTAAAGATGGACCCAACTTTAATTATGTATTTCTATAAAATGCTCCCAACTTTAGTCATATGTTTATATAAAATGCTATCTGAATTTGTGAGGGAATAATACTCATCTTGGGTATTATTGATATTAACCCCTGCAGAGTTCAGCAGAAAGAACAGTTACTGTTTTAAGTTAAATTTAAGGAGACCTATGCATCAGCCTCCCCACTGAGTCACCTTCTTATTTCCTTGAGAGAGCCAGGATCTGTCTCATAGTCACTCCTGAGCCATCTGCCTCTCAGCTGATGTTGGGGTGCCATGAACTCCTGCTCCCCACTGCCTTCTATTCCTTGCTTTGCTCCTAGCCTCCTGGACCCATCACAGTACAGTCAACTTTAGGGCAGAGGATGTGTGTTTAGCAGGACACACCTGATTTCACTGTCTCCAACCTTTACTCCTCCCAGTATCAGCAGACTAAGCTATAAGGTATGTCAAGGTTTACTGAGACATTGAAAGTTAATGCAAAGGGAATTCTGACCTAGAAAGCTAAAGATTGAATACACTAGATGAAATAGGGTGTTCCTCATCTTCTAAGGGAAAAGCAAGGAGTTAAACACATCACAGGGTTTCCCTTCTGGGATATACCCCACTTCCTCTTTCCTTATTTTCCTTCCTTCCTCTCCATTAGTTCAGTTTAGTTCAGTCGCTCAACTGTGTCTGACTCTTTGCAACCTCATGGACTGCAGCACGCTGGCCTCCCTGTCCATCATCAACTCCCGGAGCTTGCTCAGACTCATGTTCATCAGATGGGTGATGTCATCCAACCATCTCATCCTCTGTCATCCCCTTCTCCTCTTGCCTTCAATCTTTCCCAGCATCAGGGTCTTTTCTAACGAGTCAGTTCTTTGCATCAGGTGGCCAAAGTATTGGAGCTTCAGCTTCAACATCAGTCCTTCCAATGAATATTCAGGCTAATTTCCTTTAGGATTGACTGGTTGGATCTCCTTGCAGTCCAAGGGACTCTCAAAAGTCTTCTCCAACACCACAGTACAAAAGCATCAATTCTTTGGCACTCAGCTTTCTTTATGGTCCAGCTCTCATATCCATACATGACTACTGGAAAAACTGTGGCTTTCACTAGATGGACCTTTGTCAGCAGGGTAATGTCTCTGCTTTTTAAACTGCTGTTTAGGTTGGTCATAACATTTCTTGCAAGGAACAATTGTCTTTTAATTTCATGGCTGCAGTTATTTTGGAGCCCCCCAAAAATACAGTCTGTCACTGTTTCCATTGTTTCCCCATCTATTTGCCATGAAGTGATGGGGATGCCATGATCTTAGTTTTCTGAATGTTGAGCTTTAAGCCAACTTTTTAACTTTCCTCTTTCACTTTCATCAGGAGGCTCTTCAGTTCCTCTTCACTTTCTGCTTTGAGGGTGTCATCTGCATATCTGAGGGTTTTGCTATTTCTCCCAGCAATCTGGATTCCAACTGTGCTTCATCTAGCCCTATATTTCGCATGATGTACTCTGCATAGAAGTTAAATAAGCAAGGTGACAATATACAGCCTTGACATACTCCTTTCCCAATGTGAAAACAGTCCATTGTTCCACGTCTGGTTCTAACTGTTGCTTATTGGCCTGCATACAGATTTCTCAGGGGGCAGGTAAGGTAGTCTGGGATTCCCATCTCTTGAAGAATTTTCCACAGTTTGTTGTGATCCACCCAGTCAGCAAAAGCTTTGGCATAGTCAATAAAGCAGAAGTAGATGTGTTTCTGGAACTCTCTTTCTTTTTCTATGATCCAGAAGTGAAGTGAAGTGAAGTGAAGTGAAGTCGCTCAGTCGTGTCCGACCCTTTGCGACCCCATGGACTGTAGCCTACCAGGCTCCTCCCTCCATGGGATTCTCCAGGCAAGATGTAAGCAATTTTACCTCTGGTTCCTCTATCTTTTCTGAAATTCTCAGTTCACATATGCTTGGAGAATTTTGAGCATTACTTTGCTATCGAGTGAGATGAGTGCAATTGTGCGGTGGTTTGAACATTCTTTGGCATTGCCTTTCTTTGGGATTATCAAGTCAGATCATAGAGAGACTCAGCTTCTTGAACTTCCATAATGCAAATGTTAACCATCTTTGTGGATCTCCACCCCAGAGCTTCACCACTGTAAGCTTGAGTCTTGGTCAGAGTCTGCTTCCTTCCCTTTGCTGTTCAGTCCCAGGAACATCAAGAACAGCACAGTCCCTGAAGTCTGAATTCTTCCCTCTGGACTCCACACTGGAAAGCTGCACAGCTCAAAATGGATTTGGTGTCAGAGTTTATCAATTTTTATTACGAGTAAAGTGTGCATATACCTCCTCATGCTTCCTAGCTTCTAGCAGTTTTTTAATAATAAAACAAACAGCCATATACACAAACACACAAAATGTTCCCCCCATTCTCCTTAGGTAGATTAGTCTAGAAGCACATTCAGCACTGTATCATGATACTGTATGTAGTTTTTATTGAAGTATAGTTGGTTTACAATGCTGTGTCAGTTTCAGGTGTACAGCAAAGTGACTATATATATACTGGAGAAGGAAACGGCAACCCACTCTAGTATTCTTGCCTGGAGAATCCCATGGACAGAGGAGCCTGGCAGGCTATGGTCCTTGGAGTTGTAAGAGTTGGACACGTTGTAGCAAAGTATAGTTGATTTACAATGTTCTGTCAGTTTCAGTTCAGTTCAGTTCAGTCGCTCAGTCGTGTCCGACTCTTTGTGACCCCGTGAATTGCAGCACGCCAGGCCTCCCTGTCCATCACCAACCCCCAGAGTTCACCCAGACTCACGTCCATCGAGTCCGTGATGCCATCCAGCCATCTAATCCTCTGTCTTCCCCTTCTCCTCCTGCCCCCAATCCCTCCCAACATTAGGGTCTTTTCCAGTCAGTCAGCTCTTCGGAAAGTAATGTGTTGATGCTGAGTCACTAAGTTGTGTCCGACTCTTTGTGACCTCATGGACCCCAGCATGCCAGGCTCGTCTGTCTTCCACTGTCCCCCAGAGTTTTCCCAAATTCATGTCCATCGATTCGGTGATGCTATCTAACCATCTCATCCACTGCCGCTGCCTTTGCCTCTTGCCTTCAATCTTTTCCAGCATCAGGATCTTTTCCAAAGAGTCGACTCTACACACACACACACACACACACAGAGGTATACTCACACCTATATAATTCTTTTTATATTCTTTTCCATTATATGTTACTATAAAATATTGAGTATAGTTCCCCATGTTATACGTGTATATATATTTTTTATTTTTGTTTCTGATTCTTTTTCATTATAGTTTATTACAGAATATTGAATATAGCTCCCTGTGCTATGGAGTAGGATCTTTTTGGTTTTTATTTTATGTTTGGTAGTGTGCATCTGTTGGGCTTCCCTGGTGGCTCAAATGGTAAAGAATCTGCCTACATAGCAGGAGACTCAGGTTTGATCCCTGGATCGGGAAGAACCCCTGGAGAAGGGAATGGCTACCCACTCCCGTATCCTTGCCTGGAGAATTCCGTGGACAGAGGTGTCTGGCAGGCTAGAGTCCGTGGCATTGCAAAGAGTCAGATTTGATTAAGCAACTAACACATATACACACAGTGTATCTGTTAATCCCATCCTCCCAATTTATTCCTACCCTTCTTTTCCCTTTTGGTGACAGTAAGACATGCTTTTTATGTCTATGTTAATTTCTGTAAGTTCATTTGTACTGTTTTTAGATTCCATATATAAGTGATACCATTATAATATTTGCCTTTCTCTGTCTGGCTTACTTCACTTATCAACTCTAGGTCCATCCATGTCCATGTTGTTGCAATTAGCATTATTCCATTCTTTTTTATGAATGAGTAATATTCCATCGTGACTGTATGTTTACCACAGATGGTAACAGATTAAAAAAAAAAAGAATCAGTTGCTCTTTCATGCCCATCTTCTGTCTACACAAAGATCTGGCTGAAAGTTTGAAATTCCTGGGAATTTTGGGTTGATTATGTGTACCTTAGGTCAGATTAGATTTGCAGGTACAGTAGGTACTTAAACTAATTTCCATATGCAATGAGCAGCAGTATAAAGGTTTATATTCCTTATCCAAGAAACCCAAAGGGCTAAGTAATAGTTATACATTGTAATTCTTGAACATTTCTAGAATTTTGCCTGTAATTGTGATTATTTTTTATAGTACTTTAAAATTAGTAGGACTTCTATAAATTTGACATCAGGAGGGGGAAATTTTCATCTTTCAAGAATTATTAAATCAACCAGGTAGTCCTTTATGACTTCATAAGTATAAAGGAAATTTAGATGATCTTGGAAAGCCAGGCATCAAGCCAAGAGAAGCTGGAAATAAAATGCTCTGTAATCTGTTACTCTCAAAGATATATGACTACATACATGTGACATAGGAAGACATCTCGATGTTCTGTGTGAATTAGCAAATGTGTTTTTTTTTTTTTTTAAAAATCTTCCTAATCTTTAATAATCCCTGGTGGCTAAGTGGTAAAAAAAAATCTGCTTGCCAATGCAAGAGACATGGTTTTGATCCCTGGTCAGGAAGATCCCCTGGAGAAAGAAAAGGCAACCCACTCCAATATTCTTGCCTAAGAAATCCATGGACAGAGGAACCTGGCAGGCTACAGTCCATGCGGTTGCAAAAAGTCAGACATGACTTTAGCAACTAAACAACAATAACAATCTTTAATATAATTTACATCTTCTAAAGTTGACTTGATTTTTTTTTTTTTTTTTTGTAGCTGAAGCATGATCTGGCCTTAATAGATTAAGTATTTTTTTAGGGTTAAAAATATTAACAACTTCATTTTGTCTGTCCAGGAAATTCTTATTTTTTAAACTTTTTAAAATGTTTTAAATGATAATTAGAAGAATATTACATCCATCTTTATAAAGGTATTTTATAAGTGATGTCTATTCACCATAGGCATATCAGCATATACATAGCAATGTTTAGAAAAATCAGTTTATTTGGGATTAAAATTAGGGTATTTTTTCCCCAAAAATGTATTGCCTCATCTTTGAAGCTAGGGAGTATACCTTTTACTCTTTCCCATCCCGTTGAACATTGGACCAAGTACAGGACCCACAGTAGATGCTCTATAAATAGATATGTTGATGGCTTGAGAGTACCCAGATGTTACATGATGTTATAAAAAAGGAATATTGAATATCTAATGTGATTAGATGGGGGAAAAATTAGGAAGTGACCTTTTGGAAATATTCAGGGGCAAAATAGTTTTTAAATGTCTGATTGCGCAGGAAAATAGAAGTCGGCATGGTAGCCCATGTGGCAGCAGAACCAGGCTGAATCAACCATAGAATAAGAAGTGGAGTGCAAGGTGGCATTCTCTGAACAGCTAAAATTACGCAGTGCATTTTTATCACACTTTGTTGCTGATTTTCTTTCTTGGGTCTTAGGAGCAGAAGTAGAGGCTGATTTATGAGTTGAGAGTCAGTGCCGAGTGTCAGATTTCTATAATGAGATTATATATTAAATCTAATGAAGGGAAAATATGCTTACCCAAACCAAATGACAACACCATGATTAAACAACTCCAATCCCGCGGTAGATTTGTTTAGACGATACAGCAGGTAAAGTGACCTGCTCTTCTCCTAGGTTTGTGATCAATGCTGTGAAATGAAGATATATGTCCTTTATTATTCTGATGACATAACAATATCATAGAAGCAAACATGAACAAGACGGAAGTAGGAAGCCGAGTGATGTGTTGTGGGTATTGAGAAGGTTTGGGTAGATTAATCATCTACATTCTGTTTGATGGCGATTGCTGACTTCCGCAAAGTTGTTTGGTTATGAGCCTCTGTTTACTCTGTGTACATTTAATTCATGGAATTCATGGTACATTTCTGTAAACATGGGTGTACTTGAATGCCTGCACACCCATATACATACCCATTCAGAGAAACTGGAGCTCATGCTGTATCTTGAAGGAGATGATGATTACACGGGTATTGTCTTCACCGAAACTACAAGTTCAACAAGAATAGTTATAGCTTCTGCATGGTACCTCCACATTGCTGGAGCGATGGAAGAGTGTTGGGAAAGGTCTTAGTAGTAACTGGATTTTAATTTTTTTAATTTATTTTTTGGCCACACCATGTGTCATATGGAATCTTATTAATTTCCTGACCAGGGATCGAACTTATACCTGCTGCATTGGAAGTGCAAAGTCTTAACCACTGCACCACCAGAAAAGTCCCCTAAGTGGACTTTTAAAGGGTCAATATGTGAAAACTTTAGTAAATCTAAGCTCTAATTACCCAACCACCACCACTTAAAAGAAAAAAAAATTATTCTTAAAAAGAAAAAAACAATAAATGGTGTTAGAGTAGAAGTCAGCCCTGTGGAAAGTAACTTTCATGAATGAAAAAAACCATTTATGTGGAATGATTTTAAAAAGATTTCATTTCACAAAACGTCCATCCATTTTCAGCTTACCTCCATTTTCTCTTTCTTTCCTGTAATTTCCCTATTAGAGAGTTATTTCTTAGATTAAACTTTTTGTTCTTATTAAAATGCAAATATCTGAGGCTATGACATTTATGTACTTTCCAAATAGTGTTCAATTTGGGATTAAGATATAAACACTATATGGGGAACTGTACTCAATATCTTATATTCATAATAATGTATAATGGAAAATAATTCTATATACATTATATATATACACACACATATATATATGGCTTCCCAGGTGGCGCTAGCGGTAAAGAACCCACCTGCCAATGCAGGAGACATAAGAGACGTGGGTTCGATTCCTGGGGCAGGATAATCCCCTGGAGGAGGACGTGGCAGCCCACTCCAGTATTCTTGCCTGATTTTTTTTTTTTTTTTTGTAGCTGAAGCATGATCTGGCCTTAATAGATTAAGTATTTTTTTAGGGTTAAAAATATTAACAACTTCATTTTGTCTGTCCAGGAAATTATTATTTTTTAAACTTTTTAAAATGTTTTAAATGATAATTAGAAGAATATTACATCCATCTTTATAAAGGTATTTTATAAGTGATGTCTATTCACCATAGGCATATCAGCATATACATAGCAATGTTTAGAAAAATCAGTTTATTTGGGATTAAAATTAGGGTATTTTTTCCCCAAAAATGTATTGCCTCATCTTTGAAGCTAGGGAGTATACCTTTTACTCTTTCCCATCCCATTGAACATTGGACCAAGTACAGGACCCACAGTAGATGCTCTATAAATAGATATGTTGATGGCTTGAGAGTACCCAGATGTTACATGATGTTATAAAAAAGGAATATTGAATATCTAATGTGATTAGATGGGGGAAAAATTAGGAAGTGACCTTTTGGAAATATTCAGGGGCAAAATAGTTTTTAAATGTCTGATTGCACAGGAAAATAGAAGTCGGCATGGTAGCCCATGTGGCAGCAGAACCAGGCTGAATCAACCATAGAATAAGAAGTGGAGTGCAAGGTGGCATTCTCTGAGTGGCTAAAATTACGCAGTGCATTTTTATCACACTTTGTTGCTGATTTTCTTTCTCGGGTCTTAGGAGCAGAAGTAGAGGCTGATTTATGAGTTGAGAGTCAGTGCCGAGTGTCAGATTTCTATAATGAGATTATATATTAAATCTAATGAAGGGAAAATATGCTTACCCAAACCAAATGACAACACCATGATTAAACAACTCCAATCCCGCGGTAGATTTGTTTAGACGATACAGCAGGTAAAGTGACCTGCTCTTCTCCTAGGTTTGTGATCAATGCTGTGAAATGAAGATATATGTCCTTTATTATTCTGATGACATAACAATATCATAGAAGCAAACATGAACAAGACGGAAGTAGGAAGCCGAGTGATGTGTTGTGGGTATTGAGAAGGTTTGGGTAGATTAATCATCTACATTCTGTTTGATGGCGATTGCTGACTTCCGCAAAGTTGTTTGGTTATGAGCCTCTGTTTACTCTGTGTACATTTAATTCATGGAATTCATGGTACATTTCTGTAAACATGGGTGTACTTGAATGCCTGCACACCCATATACATACCCATTCAGAGAAACTGGAGCTCATGCTGTATCTTGAAGGAGATGATGATTACACGGGTATTGTCTTCACCGAAACTACAAGTTCAACAAGAATAGTTATAGCTTCTGCATGGTACCTCCACATTGCTGGAGCGATGGAAGAGTGTTGGGAAAGGTCTTAGTAGTAACTGGATTTTAATTTTTTTAATTTATTTTTTGGCCACACCATGTGTCATATGGAATCTTATTAATTTCCTGACCAGGGATCGAACTTATACCTGCTGCATTGGAAGTGCAAAGTCTTAACCACTGCACCACCAGAAAAGTCCCCTAAGTGGACTTTTAAAGGGTCAATATGTGAAAACTTTAGTAAATCTAAGCTCTAATTACCCAACCACCACCACTTAAAAGAAAAAAAAATTATTCTTAAAAAGAAAAAAACAATAAATGGTGTTAGAGTAGAAGTCAGCCCTGTGGAAAGTAACTTTCATGAATGAAAAAAACCATTTATGTGGAATGATTTAAAAAAGATTTCATTTCACAAAACGTCCATCCATTTTCAGCTTACCTCCATTTTCTCTTTCTTTCCTGTAATTTCCCTATTAGAGAGTTATTTCTTAGATTAAACTTTTTGTTCTTATTAAAATGCAAATATCTGAGGCTATGACATTTATGTACTTTCCAAATAGTGTTCAATTTGGAATTAAGATATAAACACTATATGGGGAACTGTACTCAATATCTTATATTCATAATAATGTATAATGGAAAATAATTCTATATACATTATATATATACACACACATATATATATGGCTTCCCAGGTGGCGCTAGCGGTAAAGAACCCACCTGCCAATGCAGGAGACATAAGAGACGTGGGTTCGATTCCTGGGGCAGGATAATCCCCTGGAGGAGGACGTGGCAGCCCACTCCAGTATTCTTGCCTGGAGAATCCCATGGACAGAGGACCCTGCTGAGCTGCAGTCCGTGGGTTGCAAGGAGTTAAACACAATGGAGGAGACCTAGGGAGCACGTGTGCATGCACACACACAGGCACGCACACACATGTATTTATATATATATAAAACTGAGTCACTTTGGTGAACACCTGAAGCTAACCCAACACTGTAAATCAACTATACCTCAATAAATTTTTAAAAATAATTGTTTTCAGAGCCTATCGCTATGGGCAGAACATGAGAGAAATGGATCAATTGAAGAGCATAAAAAGAGAGAAAGGGTGAAACATGAATCTAGAAGAAAAGGTTTTATCTATATTATATTTTTGCCTTGAGCTGACTGTGTGAAAGAAAGTTAGCCTGATGAATGTAGATTTCTCTTGGAAACTTCCTCCACTCACGTTCAGTTGCTCCACTGCAGTTTTCTTCTTTAATATTCATGCATTGGAGGTCTGTGATCTGTAACTGAGACATCACGGTATCTAGCATGGCCACATGCAGATATTTTTAAGAGCAACTCCATTAAAGATCGTTTCTCTGGGAGCATTCTGAGCTCTCTGGTGGTGGTTATCATCCAGTGTTTAGCTTTGATCCCCATAATGTATGCAGAGCCAAAGACACCCTTCATCACTCTGCTTCTGTTGGGAGTTGGTTTATGTTGTATAACAGGGGAAATGGGCAAGAAGAAAGCAGAGTTGCATATATACAGTAATCGACTGAGATAAAATAACACTGTGAGATTAGATGATTCAAGAGGAGAGTGGAAATAGATGGATTCTGTCTCTCCAGGGTTGTCTATTTACAATAAATTCTGGCTAACAACAAATTCTGCTGCCTACTGCCTGACTCTGCTGGTTCTCATTTCTCTTATTCCATGAACTGAATTTGGACCATGCCACCATTCCCTTCCCCTACACAAGTCCAGGCCTAAGCTGTGTATTTACGAGTTCCAATCACTTGGGAAGGGCCATTGGTAAGTAAGGATGGCTTATAAATCCTCCACCGTTCTTCTCCAGTTAACTGCAGCAAGGCATGGCGTTCTGCGCAGAGTCACCTGAGACAAGAAATGTTTATGAGAATCACTGGTGTAGAGAAGAGCTTGTTTGAATGGTCCTGGAACATTGGACCTGTTGCTCATTTTTAGTGGTTGAAATACTGATACTTTCTTTGATGAGATTAGAGAAAACTCGGGATCTTGAATCTAAATTTTGGGTTAGGCTTGCCAGTTCTAATGTCATCTTCTTTGCATCTGCTTTACTTTAAAATTTTTTTTAATATTCAGAGTTCCAATCACTTGGGAAGGGCCATTGGTAAGTAAGGATGGCTTATAAATCCTCCACCGTTCTTCTCCAGTTAACTGCAGCAAGGCATGGCGTTCTGCGCAGAGTCACCTGAGACAAGAAATGTTTATGAGAATCACTGGTGTAGAGAAGAGCTTGTTTGAATGGTCCTGGAACATTGGACCTGTTGCTCATTTTTAGTGGTTGAAATACTGATACTTTCTTTGATGAGATTAGAGAAAACTCGGGATCTTGAATCTAAATTTTGGGTTAGGCTTGCCAGTTCTAATGTCATCTTCTTTGCATCTGCTTTACTTTAAAAAATTTTTTAATATTCTAGTTTAATTTTGTATTGAATATAGTTGATTTACAAGGTTCTTTTAATTTCTGCGCCCAGAGACTAACATGCTAAGCAAAGTAAATAAAAGAGAAAGACAAATACCATATCCCATCACTTATATGTGGAATCTAAAATGTGACACAAATGAGCCCATCTATGAAACAGAGTCACAGAAACTGTAGAGCACAGGCAGCTACATTCAATATCCTGTGATAAACCATACTGGAAAAGAAAAAAAAAAAAAATTGGAAGCAGATCTCTGCCCGGGTGGGGAAATCTGAGGAGCCCTGGCCAGTCCACGAGACACACAGGGCCCTTTCTGCCCATCAGCCCAGAGTGGAGCTTAACTCCACTTCCCTGTTCCTGTCTTACCACAGTGACTACTGGCCTACAACCACCCTCACTCCCAAGTGGCATACAAATAATTTCATTAGCAAACGATCAAAGCAAGATCTGTATTTTGTTGATGATTTTCTCGTTCCAGTAGGTTCTGGTCTGGGATGCCTGAGTGTCCCCCACCAATGAAACCTGATGCTATCCTACCCAAGGGGGAGGGGCGTTCACTCATTTCCAGTTCCAGGTACTTTCTTTCTGCTTTCCCCATTTTCCCTGGCTGAGGACCTAGCATTATTCTGCCAGCATTATCTTCTCCTAGGAAAAAGGACAATGGGCTGCAGAACACATTCTCTGCTGCCAGGCCTGAGGATTCTCATAAACGTGTATCAATTCCAGCACTTCATCTCTGTATGAACTGCCTAAGAGGCGTGTTTTCTTGTACTGGTTGGTTTTAGCAGAGCCAAAAGGGGACAAAACCCTAGCTTGGGTGGGGGTGGGAAACAACCTGTCCCCTGAAGTTTACACCGAGTTAAGTGAAATCTGGCTCTGTAATAAGATGTGTTCCAGCAGCCCCATCTGTAGTTAGACTTCCAGACTAGCCAGATGGAGTTAAGGCAGGCCCTGCACTTTGCTGAAGCTGTGGTAGTTCATAGAGCAGACGATGCCCCCTGGTGATGCTGCAGTTGATGGGGATGCCAAGGTCAATGGGGGTAGCAGATGTATGAGAGGATGCAAGAGGGAACAACTCCACCCCGCCTGTGGTTTGTGTAAGAAATACGAGCTTATAAGAGAGGAGTCTTGCTTTAAAGCAAAATAAATACTTCCGGGGAAAGGAAAGGGTTGTATAGCTCCGGGATCCTGAGGTGGGGGATGGACAGGCATGCAGAACCCAGAGCCGGTCACACCAAGCCCGCTCTCCGTAAATCTGTCACACCCCTGCTCACATTTGCACACAAGCAAATCCAGGCTAAAAATGAGCCTCTCTGAAAAGGAAAAGAAGTCATAAACGGTCAATCTGCAGTCACAGGTTTGCTGGAAGAGGAGAGACTATTACCATGCATTTCCTTTAGGGCGTCATTATGGGGATTTACTTATTACCAACCAGCGTGTATAGATACATCAATGAATAAATGGACTTGAGCTACTTGATGTGTGCCAATTCGGAGCTCGGGGGGGCAGGAAAAACAGCTGACAACCTTCCTCATCTTTAGACAGCCCAGATCCCAACAGAAAATGATCTTTTTAGCACCTCCTGGCCAAACTCTCACCATTCTGTCCTTTTTCCAACTCATTGTAGTCTAAAGACAGATCCAGTCAGCTTGCATTATCGCTGGTCTTAAACACTAGACAGATTGACACTATTGATTGCAGTGGTAGCTATAGCATATTTGATGGTTTGGGCCATTTGGCCTAAAGGTACAATAAAATGAGTATTCATGATGAGCTAAAAATCCACAGGCAAATGAGAGAGGCAGCCCTTTAAGGAATCTCATCTGTTACTCTGTCTAGTGATGCTGGCATGTCACCTCACTCGGATGAGGAGGGTGGTGTGTAGGAATGAGGGCAGTTCTTGTAGATGTTGGGGAAAGACAGGGAGAGAGGATGTTTTCACACTGGAGGACAGAATTTGATGATAATTATTCTCAAACAGAATAGCCTCATTTCTGTCTCAGGTACTATGCACTTTGTAAGATGAGTAAAAGAGATTGTTGTTTTATTCAGCTGTGTCCTACTTATGTTAGAACATGCAGGTGAGAAGTAGAGGGTTGAAAAAGGGTAAAGAACCTTCTACCAATTTGTGTTTTTTAAAACAAGATGTTGATTTATAAATGGAAAAGATCAGGCTCTAAGAAAATGACATGTGACTATCAGCCAGCTGCTGACCTTTTTTTATATTAAGCTGGTTCCAGTTTATCTTGCACTCAGAGATTGATGGATTGTTTTCTTCAAGCGTGCTGATATTCTGGATGCAGTGTATCTTCACTCAAGAGTTGTAGGTGTTTTATAGTTCTGATCTATTAAATGATCACCACCAAACTTAAGTCTGCAAACAAACCTTATTTTCATTGATGAGGACTCTACAGTGTCAGACTTTATTTTTGGGGGCTCCAAAATCACTGCAGATGGTGACTGCAGACATGAAATTTAAAGACACTTACTCCTTGGAAGAAAAGTTATGACCAGCCTAGATAGTATATTCAAAAGCAGAGACATTACTTTGCCAACTAAGGTCCGTCTAGTCAAGGATATGGTTTTTCCTGTGGTCATGTATGGATGTGAGAGTTGGACTGTGAAGAAGGCTGAGCATCGAAGAATTGATGCTTTTGAACTGTGGTGTTGGAGAGGACTCTTGAGAGTCCCTTGGACTGCAAGGAGATCCAACCAGTCCATTCTGAAGGAGATCAGCCCTGGGATTTCTTTGGAAGGAATGATGCTAAAGCTGAAACTCCAGTACTTTGGCC
>SJYX01012617.1:88525-113406 GCA_006410675.1 Oreotragus oreotragus | reverse complement strand
GACTCGATGGACTTGAGTCTGAGTGAACTCCGGGAGCTGGTGATGGACAAGGAGGCCTGGTGTGCTGCGATTCATGGGGTCGCAGAGTCGGACAAGACTGAATGACTGAACTGAACTACAGTACCTAGTATAAAAATGTACTCTATCCTCAAACCAGAGACACTAGTGGTTGCGTGTTTTGAGGTTGTCTGTTTCGCTGGGTGAGTCCAGCTGCTTAAGTCAATGGTCAGTTCTTGAAAGCACCCCACAGCACCTTACGGATAACACATACAAAACAGGTTTTTGAATTTGAAACTGTGGGCCCTTTGTCTTCGTTAAGACAAAGTTAAGACAACAACATTTAGGACTCAGTTGCCCAAGCTGGGAACTTGTGAGTTACGCATGTTCCTTCCATTCCTTCATTCACCCTTCCTCTCATTTTTCAAATATTACTACTTATCAGTTCTATCCATTCTGATATATGTCTTCTCTATCTTTACTTCACTGCCTTATTCATCATTTCTCATCATTTCCCCTCTTAGTGAAGTAATGACTTTCTATCTTTCTATCTTACTGAAGTAATGACTTTCTAATCCCCAGTGTCACCAGACACCGTCCACGTGGATACAGGAATGATTTTTCTTCAGCAAAATTCCTTCAGTTAAAATCCATCACTCAGCCATAAAAAAGAGGGAAATAATGCCATTCACAGTAATGTAGATGGATGTAGAGATCATACTAAGTGAAGCAAAGGCAAATATCATGTGGTATCACTCATGTGGAATGGAATTTTTAAAAAAGGATACAAATGAATTTATTTCAAAACAGAAACAGACTTACAGATATTAAAAAACAAAAACCTTTTAGTTACCAAAGGGAAAGTGTGGCAGTTGTGGGAAGGGTTAAATCAGGAGGTTGGGATGAACACATATACACCATTATATGCAAGACAGGTAACCAGCAAGGACCTATAGCACAGGGAACTAACTCTACTCAGCGTTCTATGATAACCTATAAGAGAAAAGAGTCTGAAAAAGAATGAGTATATTTATATGTGTATAACTGAATCACTTCATACCTGAAAACACAGCATTGCAAATCAGCCATATTCCAATAAAATTAAAAATTAAAGGCAAAAATTGGGGAAAAAACGTCTGTCAGTGTCAATTTAGTGCCTTCAGGGTTGAGACGAAACTCTGACTGGCATGCAGGACCCATGTGCAAGCTGCCGGTGTTCTGGTCTCATCTTTTTGAACTGTTGACTCTGCCTTGTAAATGAAACCACGTGAAATGATGTTCCTAGAATCTGCTACCAGTCTGTGCTGTCAGTGTTGAGTTGTGTCCACCTCTTTGTGACCCCATGGACTGTATGTAGCCTGCAAGGCTCCTCTGCTCATGGAATTTTCCAGGCAAGAATACTGGAGTGGGGTGTCATTTCCTCCTCCAGGGGATCTTCCCAACCCAGGGATTGAACCCGCATCTCCTGCATTGTCAGGAGTGCCACTTGGGAAGCCCTAGGATTTGCTACCACATTACATTAATGTATTGCTTTACTCTTCCACAAAAATCCTTCCATTCAGATTCATGTTTAGCCTCCCCAAATCCCTGTGAGGTAGAGAAAAGAAGGTACTGTTCTTTCTCATTTTGCAGAAGAATAGGGCATTAACTCTATGCTGACATAATAATAAGTACTATGCAGAAGTGATTTTTGAAAATTCTTACGTAGATTATAGAATTTTGAATTATAGGTGGAGAAAGTACAATGTAAGCTTTTACCATCCAGCAGACTACTGGTCTTCTGCAGCTAACATTCAGCTGATTTTTTTAAAATTTATTTTACTGAAGTATAGTTGATTTACAGTGTCGAGTTAATTGCCTATATATAGCAATGTGATTCAGTTATGTGTGTGTGTGTGTGTATATATATATGTGTGTATATATATACATTTTTTCATTTTCTTTTCCATTATGGCTTATTGCAGAATACTGAACAGTATTCCCTGTGCTATACAGTAGGACCTTGTGGCTTATCCATTCTTTGTATAATAGTTTCATCTGCTAATCCCACTCCATCCCTCCGCTTGCCTCCTCCCCCTTGACAACCGCAAGCCTGTACTCTGTGCATGAGTCTGCTTTTGTTTCATAAATAAGTTCATTTGTGCCATATTTTAGATTCCGCATATAAGTGATATATGATATTTGTCTTTCTCTGTCTGACTTCACTTACAATATGATAATCTCTATGTCCATCCATGTTATTGTAAAAGGCATTGTGTTATTCTTTTTTATGGCTGAGTAATATTCCATTGTGGGTTTCCCAGGTGGCACTAGTGATAACCCGTCTGCCAATGCAGGAGACGTAAGAAACCAGGGTTCAATCCCTGGGTTGGGAAGATGCCCTGGAGGAGAGCATGGCAACTCCAGTATTGTTGCCTAGAGAATCTCATGGACAGGGACTGGCAGGCTACAGTCCATAGGGTTGCAAAGAGCGGGACACAACTGAAGTGACTTAGCATGCGGGACTCCATTGTAGACATGTACTATATGTCCTTTTTATCCATTTATCTGTTGGTGGACATTTTGGTTGTTTCCATGTCTTGGCTATTGTACATAGTGCTGTTATGAATATAAAGGTGTGTGTATCTTTTTGAATTATAGAGTTGTCTGGATGTATCCTCAGGGGTGAGATTGCTATATCATATGGCAACTCTATTTCTAGCTTTTTGAGGACCCTCCCTACTGTTTTTCATAGTGACTGTACCAATTTACAGCTGATTTTTAATAGGGTATATACCCATTTAATATATACATATGTGCATTTATTGTTTCCAAAATAAATAATCAAATATTTAATTCCCAAGAAGATGTACTTTTTATCTTTTGACAGTTTTGATCATGACTTTCCTTTGTTGATTGTGTTAATATAATTGACTCTCCAAGTGTTCTGAGATGAACCTAAAATCACCACCTCTTTCCCAATGACAGTTTATGGTACGCTAAGGCTTGCAGGGTAATTTAAATTTTTTGTAAATATATGTCCACAAAGCAGTGAGTAATATGGAAAGGTGGATTTTTAAGGCAAATAAACTGCTAAATATACTATATACAGGCATTGTAAAGTGACAGAACAATGAAGGATAGAAGCAGAGTGAATTGCAGACTAATCTCTGCATTGTGCAGGAAACAAGTGTCTCCCCTAGTGATATTAATGGAATATTGTAAGCTCATTTCAGGACCAAAATTTAAATTAAAAAGGGAGGAGGAGGTTATGGAGTAAAAGCTGTTGAAAAATCTCATTTTCAGCAAGTTTGAAAAAAAGTCATGAAGCAATTTAGTTTATTTTTTAAATATTCCCTGTAGTGTTGTGAAGACCAAACAGCAGTTTTGAGCTAGTTCATAAAAACCAGAATGCAAAGACAAGGAGGAGAAACCAAATAGAAAATACATAGGAAACTGTCCAATTTAATTGACCAGGCTGATTAAAATGAGAAACATAAACACCCTCCCCAAATGAGAAAATGTTAGATGTACAAAGTCACTTCTTTTTAGATTCCCCTTAGAATGTTTGTAATCCATGCAACTATTTATGTTATTTAAAAAATAAAGACAAATGAAAAACTCAATTCTTTTAATGAAGTTGTATAGTCAACTGAAGTTAAGTATGACATGTGAAAGTAATATAATTTCATTTAAATGTCCCTCCATGAATTTAGAGCTTCAGATTTTAACACAGTGACTCATTATCCATGATCTGCACAGTGTAAGATTATGCAGAAGTCATGAAGTTGTCTAAAACAGCTGGGTAAGGATAGCTGTGGAGATAAAAGATGACATGGGACAGTCACTTAGTCTTCTAGCCATCTAGAAACAGATTGTTTTTCTTGTTAATGAATTAGGTTTTGGAAAAGAAAGATGCCATTTAAGACAATTTGTTTCATATCTTAGAGACTAAGAGTATTAGAAACCTTTTGGGAACATATATTTGTTTGTTCAATGAAAATAGCTTTTCTCCTGTTAAAAGCATAATATAGATGGTAAAAAATAGGGTAAACTAGATTACGATAAAGTAACAAGCAACCTGGAAATCTCAGTGGCTTTAAAGCAACAAAGATGTGTTTATCACTCATATTACATGTCCATCACATGTCAGCTGGACATTAATTAATATTTGATATTTATATATTTATGGACACTCTTACTGCAGTTCCAAGGTTGATGGAATAGCCATTCTCCAAAAACTTATGAGCTGTTATGGCAGAGGTAGAAAGAGAAAAGACAAGAGTGTCTTAATGCAGGAAATTAAATACTCAGGCCTGGAACCAAGAAGTCACTTCCACTAACAATTCATTGGCCAGAACTAGTCAGATTAACCCAACAAACCAAAAAGAAATCAGGAAGTACAGCTGTCCTTTTAAAGGAGATGGCCAGATATATTTGGGAAGTAGCTCATACTGAAAATTAAATCAATCTGCTACTGCTGCTGCTAAGTTGCTTCAGTCGTGTCTGACTCTGTGCGACCCCATAGACGGCAGCCCACCAGGCTCCCCCATCCCTGGGATTCTCCAGGCAAGAACACTGGAGTGGGTTGCCATTTCCCTTTCCAATGCATGAAAGTGAAAAGCAAAAGTGAAGTAAATCAATCTAGGAATCTCTAAAGAAAACTTTGATCACTGAAAATTCCACTACCCCAACAACAGTTGGTGAACTGCCTTCCAGATAGTTATGTGTCTTTGAATATAGAGATAATACAAATATGGTTTTATGATCTACTTTTGGCAATAATGTATCATGGAGATATTTTCCTTTATTAAGAAATTTACCATTCTTTTTGATGGTTGCATAGTATTCTACCAAGTAAATGTGCATAATTGATGTTAATGAAAATTTAGGTTGTTATAGTTTCTTCATTATATACAAGGCTCAAATTAACATCTTACCACACTATCTCTGGATTTTTAGTGATAATTAAACTGCATGCATGCTCAGTCACTCAGTCATGTCCATCTCTTTGTGATCCTTTGGACTGTAGTCTACCAGCTTCCTCTGTCCATGATATTTTCAGACAGGAATACTAGAGTCGGTTGTCATTTCCTCCCATAGGGCATCATCCTGACCCAGGGATCAAACCCATGTCTTCTGCATTGCAGGCAGATTCTTTACCTGCTGAGCCATCCAGTGGGAATTTACATTAGATGATATCAGTATTTTCAGGTTAGGTAAAAATTACAACATTATCCTGCAAAAGGGATATACTAATTGTACTAATTTATTCTATAACCTAAAGTCACTGAAAACATCTATTTCTTTACACTTTTGCCAACCATATATAATTTCAGTATTTGCCAAGGTAGTAGGCTAATATCTCACTTTCATATTTATTATTTGTTGTTTTTCAGTCGCTAAGTCATGTCTGACTTTGCAGCCCCACAAACTGCAGCACTCCAGGCTTTCCTGTCCTTCACTAACTCCCAGAGTTTGCTCAAACTCATGTCAGTGCCTGGCGATGCCCTGCACCTATCTCATTCCTTGTTGTCTCCTCCTCTTGCCCTCAGTCCTTCCCAACATCAGGGTCTTTCCCAATGAGTCAGCTCTTCACATCAGATGTCCAGAGTATTAGAGCTTCAGCATCAGTCCTTCCAATGAATATTCAGGGTTGACTTACTTTAGGATTGGTGGATTTGATCTCCTTGCTGTCCAAGGGACTCTCAAGAGTCTTCTCCAGCCCCACAGTTTGAAAGCACCAATTCTTTGGCACTCAGCCTTCTTTAAGATCCAGTTCTCACATCTGTACATGACTACTGGAAAACCATTATATCTTTGACTATAGGGACCTTTGTCAGCAAAGTGATGTCTCTGCTTTTTAATGCATTGTCTAGGTTTGTCATAGCTTTTCTTCCAAGAGGTAAACATGTTTTAATTTCCTGGCTGCATTTACCATCCACAGTGAATTTAGAACCCAAGAAAATAAAATCTGTCATCGTTTCCACTTTTTCCTTCATCTATTCGTAATGAAGTAATGGGACCAGATGCCATGATCTTAGTTTTTGAGATTGAGTTTTAAACCAGCCTTTTCACGCTTCTCTTTCACTCTCATCGAGAGGCTCTTTACTTCCTCTTCACTTTCTGCCATTAGAGTGCTGTCATCTGCATATCTGAGGTTGTTGATATTTCTCCCTTATTAGAACAGTTGAAAAACTTTTCATATATTAGCCCTCTATTTGTATTTTTCTCCTCTAAATAATCTTCTTGAGTACTTACCTCATTTTCTGTTGGAATGCTTGTTTCCCACTGATTTTAGCATGATCTTTGTATATTAAAAATCAGACTGGTATTCATTCAGTACATTCTTGTAGAACATAGTAACCAGCTTGTATTTTTATTAGGTTGGCATCACACTGTACAAAAGTTGCAAAATGTATTTAGTATCTCCCTTGATCTTAGGATAATAATACTTTGTCATATGTTACAAACATTTTTCATATTTATCCTGTGTATGACATTTTTTGGTATATAGAACTTCTACATTTTAGTAGTCAATCTTTATGGTTTCGGCTCTTGTATGATGCAAAAATCCTTCTCCACTCTAAAATTACAAAAATATTATCCCGTGCTTTCTTATGGTATTTCCGTGGCTGTACTTACTGTGCTTTTAATATTTTATATGCCTGAAGCATGTTCTGCTGTAAGGAGTCAGTCAGAGATACCACTTTATTTTTCAAGTGGCCCACTGGCTTTGGAGAAGTTTCAGTGAATATCATGGAAAATGATCAGAGGAGGACACTATAGGTTTATTATTATTATTTGCATTTAAAATAACAAAGAGAGGAGTCCTTTAATTAGCGTGCTCTAGAAGGAACTTCATGTTGATATGGAGCCTGGGTCTTGACTTACACTTGCCTTTCACTGCAGTGGTAATTTTTAAGTTCTTACATATTTTTCTTTCTTGACTTCCGTGACACGTACTGGTTCCTCCTGCCTCAACATCAGCAGTGTGTTTCTGCAGCTTCTTTTTTCCTCTCCTGCTACTTTTTCTCAGCATTTATCTTAAACTCTTTTATCCCCTATCTTACTTCCTGCATGTTTTATATATACCTATAACCTTGGATACAAATTGTTCTAAGACTGTGGAATAAACCTGCCCCAAAAGGTGTTGCCTATGTAAGTGTGGCACTGAACAGAGATCTGGGTTGCATGTTTATTTCATTGCCTTACATACGTTGTGTGACTGTGATTGAAAGTTGCTCAGTCATGTTTGACACTGTGCAACCCCTTAGAATAGTCCATGGAATTCTCCAGGCCAGGAGAGTGGGTAGCCATTCCTTTCTCCAGGAGATCGTCCCAACCCAGGGATTGAGCCCAGGTCCCCCACATTGCAGGCAGAGTCTTTACCAGCTGAGCCACCAGATTAATTATTCGAGTACTGATCCTATTTTTCCATTGCCATCCTTATTTGGTTTTTCTTTCTCTTTTGTTCTTTTGATTTCAGACTGCTCTTTTTATATCAGGCACTGAGGGGAGGTTCAGTCAGCCAGTATCAGTGCAACATCCAAAAAAGACCTTTTCACTGGGTGTTATATAAGTCAGATATATGTGTGCCAAATTTTGATTGCCCTCTCTTTAAACCTTAGTCAGTTCAATCGCTCCGTTGTGTCCGACTCTTTTCAACCCCATGGACTGCAGCACACCAGGCTTTCCTGTCCTTCGCTATCTCCCGGAGTTTACCCAAGTTCATGTCCACTGAATTGGTGATGCCATCCAACCATCTCATCCTATGTCACCCCTTTCTCCTCCCACCTTCAATCTTTCCAAGCATCAGGGTCTTTTCCAATGAGTCAGTTCTTTGCATCAGGTGGGCAAAGTATTGGTGTTTCAGCTTCAGCATCAGTCCTTCCAATGAATATTCAGGACTGATTTCCTTTACGATGGACGGGGTGGATCTCCTTGCTGTCTAAGGGACTCTCAAGAGTCTTCTCCAACACCACAGTTCAAAAGCATCAACTCTTTGGCTTTTCAATTCAGCTCTCTTTATAGTCCAGCCCTCACATCCATACATGACTACTGGAAAAACCATAGCTTTGCCTAGACGGACTTTTGTTGGCAAAGTAATGTCTCTGTTTTTTAATATGCTGTCTAGGTTAAATCTTAAATCAACCACAAATTTCTGTTCATTCTATGTTACCACTTAACTTATTATTAAGACTCTTTATTGTACAGACATACCTCATTTTATTGAGCTTCACCTAATTGCAGATAATGGGTTGTGGGGTTTTTAGCAAATTGAATGTTAGTGGCAATCCTGTTTGGTCATATAATGGTTATTATTTTTTAGCAATAAAATATCTTTTAACTAAGCTGTGTATATTGTTTTCTTAGACATAATGTTGTTTACACTTAACAGTCCACAGTATAATGTTAACTTTTAGATTCACTGGGAAACCAAAAAAATTGTGTGACTCACTTTATTGTAAAATTTGCTTTATTGAAGTGGTCTGCAGCCAAACCCACAGTGTCTCCAAGGTATGCTTGTATACCCATTATAACTTTCCAGTTCATCCCATCCCAGCCTCTCTTTAGGATTCTGGTCACAGCCACATAGTGATCTTTCTGCTCCTTGCTTTCCCTGCCCCCCGCCCCATCCCACATATTCTGTACATCATATCAGTTCAATTCAGTCACTCAGTCATGTCTGACTCTTTGCGACCCCATAGACTACAGCACACCAGGTTTCCCCGTCCATCGCCATCTCCCAGAGCTTGCTCAAACTCGTGTCCATCAAGTCGGAGATGCCATCCAACCATCTCATCCTCTGTCGTCCCCTTCTCCTCCTGCCTTCAATCTTTCCCAGCATCAGGGTCATTTCCAATGAGTCAGTTCTTCACATTGGAAGAGCAAAGTATTGGTACATCATATCAAGTCTTCTTTTTAATTTTATTTTTAAATTTAATTTTAATGGTGCTGTTATGTCATCTGCCATCGAATTTTTTTCAGCGAACCCCTATCTTCAGATGATGAGATTCAGGTATTTTAGTATCAGTCAGGTAAGGAAATCTATCCTTTTGTAACTTCTGCATGAAAAAAGTTGAAAGGTAATTCCATCTGTTGAGCTTGAAAAGCACCTATGAACCTTACAAAGGTAGGTGCAAAGTAGATGGCTAAGTGTGAGACTACAGGTCTGGTCTCTGAACTGAACATAATCTGGGAATGTTCTTGGGGCCCCAGGAAGTATATACTTCATGTTTGGATAGAGAAGAAGCTAGCAAAAAAGAGCATGAGTGGCTAGAGGACTGCAAAAAGAAAACAGGTGATATCATCAGAACCCATGGAAGAGAGACTCCGAAAATGACTCTCCCTGTCCCGAAGGACAAGGAAGAATACAAACAGTTTGCACTGAATGTAGCAATATGGGGAACATCAGTGAAATGAGAGTCATTTCAGTGAGTTGACGGGGTGGAAGTCAGACTGGAAGGTAACAATGAGGGGTGACTAGTGGAAGTCAGACTGGAAGGTAATGATGAGGGGTGACTAATAGCTAAAAAATTCAAGAGAGATTCCTGTGAAGCAAAGAAAGGCAGCATATTGTTTGCTTACTTGTTTAAGATGGCAGAATCTTGAGCATGGTCAAATATTTCATTCAGTTCTCTCCTGCTGTCATTTTCTTACCGGTAAAGACATGGTTAACAATGTCCGCTTTACCAAGTGGTTGAAGATGTGAAAGAACCTAAAATAACATCTGACGCATAGCAGACCATCAATATAAATATGTTAATCTCTCTTATCTTCTCTTCTTCCCCTGTTTCAGTTTCACTGGGCCTTATTGTTGTATGCAAAGTAAAATCCAGTGCAGTTAGTTACAATATAAATCCTTCATCTTTCTTACTAAGCTGCCATCACTTGAGTATCTCTTTTTCTTTTTTTAAAGTACAGTTGATTTACAATGTTGCGTTAGTTTCAGGTGTACTGGAAAGTGATTCACTTATCATATATAATCTTTTCAGATTCTTTTCCATTACAGTTTATTGCAAGATACTGAATATAATTCCCTGTGCTATACAGTGGGCTTCCCAGGTGGCTCAGATGGTAAAGTGTCTGCTTGCAATGCAGGAGACCCAGGTTCGATCCGTGGGTCAGGGAGAGCCCCTGGAGAGGAAATGGAAACCCACTCCATTACTCTTGCCTGAAGAATTCCACGCACAGAGGAGCCTGGTATGCTCCAGTCCATGGGGGTGCAAAGAGTTGGTCCTTGTTGTTTAATTTATATATAGTAGTGCATGTCTGTTAATCCCCCAAAGTGAAAGTGTTAGTTGCTCACTCGTGTCCGACGCTTTGCAACCCCATGGACTGTAGCCCGCCAGGCTCCTCTGTCCATGGGATTCTATAGGCAAGAATACTGGAGTGGGTGGCCTCCCTTTTCCAGGGGATCTTCCCAACACAAGGTTCAAACCCATGTCTCCTGCGTTGGCGGGTAGATTCTTTAGCCCTGAGTCACCAGGGAAGCCCAAAAGCAGGGGTAGGAAGAGGTAGATTAAGAGTTTGGGATTAGCACGGGCCTTCTCAGTGACACAGATAGTAAGGAATCTGCCTGCAATGCAGGAGACCTGGTACAGTCCCTGAGTCGGGAAGATCCCCTGGGGAAGGGAATGGCGACCCAATCAGTCTTTTTGCCTGGGAAATCTCAGACAGAGGAGCCTGTTGGGCTGCAGTCTGTGGGGTCAAAAGAGCTGGATGTGACTTAGCAACTAAACACCCACAAGCCCTCCCTTTTACCTTTGGTTACTACAGCTTGTTTTTCGATGTCTGTATGTTCTCTTCTACAAACAGTTCATTCTCTTTTACAAATAGTTCGGTTTTTTTTTTTCTTTTTTTTTTTTAGATTTTGGAAATAAGTGATACCATATGATGTTTTTATCTGACCGACTTCACTTAGTATAGTAATCTCTAGATCTATTCCTGTTGCGGCACATGGCATTATTTCATTCTTTTTTATAGCTGAGTAATATTCCTCTTTGATGTTTGTTTTCCTAGCTGCTGGGCACATTGTATTGTGTACAAGTATAATCTTAACTTATTATGCTGAATTGCCTTTTCAGCACAAACATTTGGAGAATAAATTCATTGCTTTCTATACAAAATATATTTGACTCTCCTGCCCTCTTTCCAGGTTGGCAATGGTTAACCAGGCAGCTGCTGCTGCTGCTGCTGCTAAGTCGCATCAGTTATGTCTGACTCTTCGTGACCCCATGGACTGCAGCCTACCAGGCTCCTCTGCCCATGGGATTTTCCAGGCAAGAGTACTGGAGTGGGGTGCCATTGCCTTCTCCAACCAGGCAGCAGGTTCTATTAATAACAGAAAAGCAACATGAAAACAACAGGAATAGCAGTAGGGTTACGTTTGTAAAAGAAGGGCATTACATTTGGGCACAAAGAACTTTTGTTTGAAGCAGGTAATGACAGGCTTACTCACTGTTTTATTCCTAATCAATATTTTGGAGAGAACACAAGAGCTGATGTTAATCACTGTCTACTATGTGAAAGCACTGTCTGAACCACTGATCTAGAGAAATTATCCATACAAGACTTCAGAGTTTGAATTTGGCTATTTTGCACTTGAGTTATTATACTAAGCATGACTTTTTCTTAGTACCGCGTGTATTTTTTCCTCTTTCATGGTGGCTTGTGTATGTCAGGTAAAAGGAGACTTATATGGAGTGTACAGTCATCCAAGGGATGAAAGATGAATAAGCAGAGAGCTTTTTTTTTTTTTAAGCACCATTAACTCAGTGGCATCTACCTGGGCTGTAGATACACTTAGCTGATTTCATTTTGATAATGCTGTAAGCTGGGCTCTGATAATTGCCTTCTGTAATTGGAACAAATTTATGATTATGCTAATTCATTCTCAGCCAACCAATATATGGAAGCTCAGCTCATCCATATCTGTCCCTGCATTTCCTTGGTAGATCATTACATGATTAGCCTTTCAATGTGGCTGATAGAAATATTTTTATTCTGAACAGATCTAGTTTCTCCAGTGGTTTGTGTCTGTGTATGTGTCAGTGATCTGTGTTTGCATTTCCAAACTGTATGCAGCTCTGATACCAGCTTTTAAAACCAGTTATGATGTGAACGTTTTGAGTCTTTAATGCTTTAATCCTTGCTAAGATGACTATTTTCTCAGCACTTGAGTGTACAGTACCTGTAGTAAGGAACAGAAAAGGGGAACTTGTTCATTAAGATCCCCTCACCACCACTTTAAAACCTGATGTACATCCCAAAAATTGGTATGGAAGGAAATGTGAATGCAGAGACTTTCTTGAGTCTCTCTGAAAGCCAACTCTTTGTTGGTTTTTTTTTTTTTTAATTGGTTTTTTATGACTGTTTTGGGTCTTTGTTGCTGCCTGCGCACTTTCCTTAGTTGTGGTGCGTATTCAGGGACATGTGCTTCTCATTGTGGTGGCTTTTCTTGTTGCAGACCATGGGCTGTAGGCAAGCAGGTTTTCAGTAGTTGTGGCACGCGCGACATGTGGAATCTTCCCGGACCAGGGATCCAACCTGTGTTCCCTGCATTGGCAGCCGGATTCCTAAGCACTGGACCACCAAGAGAGTTCCTGAACGCCAGCTCTTTGTAATCGTGTTTAAGAGTTCTTCCCATCCTAAAATAATCCTTTAAAATGAACCGGCAAATGATACTATGTTTTAGATAGCCAGTGCAGTTTTCAAAGCTTAAGAAGCTTTGGAAGCATCTCCAAGGTATTGCTATATCAAAGGTTCAAAACCAGAATTCTTTTCCCCTAGCAGGTGAGAGAGAGCAAATGTAGAATTAGCCAGGAACAAGATCCATTCCACGAGGGAGAGCATAGCTGAAAAGCTAATGGTAGCACACACCTCCTTTATGAATCATCTTTTGATTGCAAATCTCTTCCCATTCTCATTTTTATGCTTCATCTGTTCAATGTTGTCTTTCCCCTCTGATCATCATTCCTGTAAATGTTTTACATTAATGTAAACATGTCTCATTTCTCACTCATGACACTGTTACAGTTTCAATAAACAGTTGATCAGGGTGTTTACTTTCCCAGAGACCATTTACCTGTCAAAATGAATTTTTTAAAAAATAACATGAGGCTGCACTTGACTTTCATAACTGAAATGGGGAAGTTAAAGGACAACACTGATCTGACTAGAGACATAGAGCGTCAGAACATAACATTCTCTAATCAGAATTCAGGCTTCTACAGAGGAGCTCTTGTCTGTCATTTCATTCAGCATCCGTGAGGGTGATTCTGTCTTCGATCATTAGGTTTCTCTCACTTCACAATTAAGCTGAATTTCTACTTCCTTTTGTGATGCATAATCAGATAAGTGATCCCCTTCTCCTCCTGCCTTCAATCTTTCCCAGCATCAGGGTCATTTCCAATGAGTCAGTTCTTCACATTGGAAGAGCAAAGTATTGGTACATCATATCAAGTCTTCTTTTTAATTTTATTTTTAAATTTAATTTTAATGGTGCTGTTATGTCATCTGCCATCGAATTTTTTTCAGCGAACCCCTATCTTCAGATGATGAGATTCAGGTATTTTAGTATCAGTCAGGTAAGGAAATCTATCCTTTTGTAACTTCTGCATGAAAAAAGTTGAAAGGTAATTCCATCTGTTGAGCTTGAAAAGCACCTATGAACCTTACAAAGGTAGGTGCAAAGTAGATGGCTAAGTGTGAGACTACAGGTCTGGTCTCTGAACTGAACATAATCTGGGAATGTTCTTGGGGCCCCAGGAAGTATATACTTCATGTTTGGATAGAGAAGAAGCTAGCAAAAAAGAGCATGAGTGGCTAGAGGACTGCAAAAAGAAAACAGGTGATATCATCAGAACCCATGGAAGAGAGACTCCGAAAATGACTCTCCCTGTCCCGAAGGACAAGGAAGAATACAAACAGTTTGCACTGAATGTAGCAATATGGGGAACATCAGTGAAATGAGAGTCATTTCAGTGAGTTGACGGGGTGGAAGTCAGACTGGAAGGTAACAATGAGGGGTGACTAGTGGAAGTCAGACTGGAAGGTAATGATGAGGGGTGACTAATAGCTAAAAAATTCAAGAGAGATTCCTGTGAAGCAAAGAAAGGCAGCATATTGTTTGCTTACTTGTTTAAGATGGCAGAATCTTGAGCATGGTCAAATATTTCATTCAGTTCTCTCCTGCTGTCATTTTCTTACCGGTAAAGACATGGTTAACAATGTCCGCTTTACCAAGTGGTTGAAGATGTGAAAGAACCTAAAATAACATCTGACGCATAGCAGACCATCAATATAAATATGTTAATCTCTCTTATCTTCTCTTCTTCCCCTGTTTCAGTTTCACTGGGCCTTATTGTTGTATGCAAAGTAAAATCCAGTGCAGTTAGTTACAATATAAATCCTTCATCTTTCTTACTAAGCTGCCATCTCTTGAGTATCTCTTTTTCTTCTTTTAAAGTACAGTTGATTTACAATGTTGCGTTAGTTTCAGGTGTACTGGAAAGTGATTCACTTATCATATATAATCTTTTCAGATTCTTTTCCATTACAGTTTATTGCAAGATACTGAATATAATTCCCTGTGCTATACAGTGGGCTTCCCAGGTGGCTCAGATGGCAAAGTGTCTGCCTGCAATGCAGGAGACCCAGGTTCGATCCGTGGGTCAGGGAGAGCCCCTGGAGAGGAAATGGAAACCCACTCCATTACTCTTGCCTGGAGAATTCCACGCACAGAGGAGCCTGGTATGCTCCAGTCCATGGGGGTGCAAAGAGTTGGTCCTTGTTGTTTAATTTATATATAGTAGTGCATGTCTGTTAATCCCCCAAAGTGAAAGTGTTAGTTGCTCACTCGTGTCCGACGCTTTGCAACCCCATGGACTGTAGCCCGCCAGGCTCCTCTGTCCATGATTTTAAAGTACAGTTGATTTACAATGTTGCGTTAGTTTCAGGTGTACTGGAAAGTGATTCACTTATCATATATAATCTTTTCAGATTCTTTTCCATTACAGTTTATTGCAAGATACTGAATATAATTCCCTGTGCTATACAGTGGGCTTCCCAGGTGGCTCAGATGGCAAAGTGTCTGCCTGCAATGCAGGAGACCCAGGTTCGATCCGTGGGTCAGGGAGAGCCCCTGGAGAGGAAATGGAAACCCACTCCATTACTCTTGCCTGAATAATTCCACGCACAGAGGAGCCTGGTATGCTCCAGTCCATGGGGGTGCAAAGAGTTGGTCCTTGTTGTTTAATTTATATATAGTAGTGCATATCTGTTAATCCCCCAAAGTGAAAGTGTTAGTTGCTCACTCGTGTCCGACGCTTTGCAACCCCATGGACTGTAGCCCGCCAGGCTCCTCTGTCCATGGGATTCTATAGGCAAGAATACTGGAGTGGGTGGCCTCCCTTTTCCAGGGGATCTTCCCAACACAAGGTTCAAACCCATGTCTCCTGCATTGGCGGGTAGATTCTTTAGCCCTGAGTCACCAGGGAAGCCCAAAAGCAGGGGTAGGAAGAGGTAGATTAAGAGTTTGGGATTAGCACGGGCCTTCTCAGTGACACAGATAGTAAGGAATCTGCCTGCAATGCAGGAGACCTGGTACAGTCCCTGAGTCGGGAAGATCCCCTGGAGAAGGGGGATCTTCCCAGTCTTTTTGCCTGGGAAATCTCAGACAGAGGAGCCTGTTGGGCTGCAGTCTGTGGGGTCAAAAGAGCTGGATGTGACTTAGCAACTAAACACCCACAAGCCCTCCCTTTTACCTTTGGTTACTACAGCTTGTTTTTCGATGTCTGTATGTTCTCTTCTACAAACAGTTCATTCTCTTTTACAAATAGTTCGGGTTTTTTTTTCTTTTTTTTTTCTAGATTTTGGAAATAAGTGATACCATATGATGTTTTTATCTGACCGACTTCACTTAGTATAGTAATCTCTAGATCTATTCCTGTTGCCACACATGGCATTATTTCATTCTTTTTTATAGCTGAGTAATATTCCTCTTTGATGTTTGTTTTCCTAGCTGCTGGGCACATTGTATTGTGTACAAGTATAATCTTAACTTATTATGCTGAATTGCCTTTTCAGCACAAACATTTGGAGAATAAATTCATTGCTTTCTATACAAAATATATTTGACTCTCCTGCCCTCTTTCCAGGTTGGCAATGGTTAACCAGGCAGCTGCTGCTGCTGCTGCTGCTAAGTCGCATCAGTTATGTCTGACTCTTCGTGACCCCATGGACTGCAGCCTACCAGGCTCCTCTGCCCATGGGATTTTCCAGGCAAGAGTACTGGAGTGGGGTGCCATTGCCTTCTCCAACCAGGCAGCAGGTTCTATTAATAACAGAAAAGCAACATGAAAACAACAGGAATAGCAGTAGGGTTACGTTTGTAAAAGAAGGGCATTACATTTGGGCACAAAGAACTTTTGTTTGAAGCAGGTAATGACAGGCTTACTCACTGTTTTATTCCTAATCAATATTTTGGAGAGAACACAAGAGCTGATGTTAACCACTGTCTACTATGTGAAAGCACTGTCTGAACCACTGATCTAGAGAAATTATCCATACAAGACTTCAGAGTTTGAATTTGGCTATTTTGCACTTGAGTTATTATACTAAGCATGACTTTTTCTTAGTACCGCGTGTATTTTTTCCTCTTTCATGGTGGCTTGTGTATGTCAGGTAAAAGGAGACTTATATGGAGTGTACAGTCATCCAAGGGATGAAAGATGAATAAGCAGAGAGCTTTTTTTTTTTTTAAGCACCATTAACTCAGTGGCATCTACCTGGGCTGTAGATACACTTAGCTGATTTCATTTTGATAATGCTGTAAGCTGGGCTCTGATAATTGCCTTCTGTAATTGGAACAAATTTATGATTATGCTAATTCATTCTCAGCCAACCAATATATGGAAGCTCAGCTCATCCATATCTGTCCCTGCATTTCCTTGGTAGATCATTACATGATTAGCCTTTCAATGTGGCTGATAGAAATATTTTTATTCTGAACAGATCTAGTTTCTCCAGTGGTTTGTGTCTGTGTATGTGTCAGTGATCTGTGTTTGCATTTCCAAACTGTATGCAGCTCTGATACCAGCTTTTAAAACCAGTTATGATGTGAACGTTTTGAGTCTTTAATGCTTTAATCCTTGCTAAGATGACTATTTTCTCAGCACTTGAGTGTACAGTACCTGTAGTAAGGAACAGAAAAGGGGAACTTGTTCATTAAGATCCCCTCACCACCACTTTAAAACCTGATATACATCCCAAAAATTGGTATGGAAGGAAATGTGAATGCAGAGACTTTCTTGAGTCTCTCTGAAAGCCAACTCTTTGTTGGTTTTTTTTTTTTTTAATTGGTTTTTTATGACTGTTTTGGGTCTTTGTTGCTGCCTGCGCACTTTCCTTAGTTGTGGTGCGTATTCAGGGACATGTGCTTCTCATTGTGGTGGCTTTTCTTGTTGCAGACCATGGGCTGTAGGCAAGCAGGTTTTCAGTAGTTGTGGCACGCGCGACATGTGGGATCTTCCCGGACCAGGGATCCAACCTGTGTTCCCTGCGTTGGCAGCCGGATTCCTAAGCACTGGACCACCAAGAGAGTTCCTGAACGCCAGCTCTTTGTAATCGTGTTTAAGAGTTCTTCCCATCCTAAAATAATCCTTTAAAATGAACCGGCAAATGATACTATGTTTTAGATAGCCAGTGCAGTTTTCAAAGCTTAAGAAGCTTTGGAAGCATCTCCAAGGTATTGCTATATCAAAGGTTCAAAACCAGAATTCCTTTTCCCCTAGCAGGTGAGAGAGAGCAAATGTAGAATTAGCCAGGAACAAGATCCATTCCACGAGGGAGAGCATAGCTGAAAAGCTAATGGTAGCACACACCTCCTTTATGAATCATCTTTTGATTGCAAATCTCTTCCCATTCTCATTTTTATGCTTCATCTGTTCAATGTTGTCTTTCCCCTCTGATCATCATTCCTGTAAATGTTTTACATTAATGTAAACATGTCTCATTTCTCACTCATGACACTGTTACAGTTTCAATAAACAGTTGATCAGGGTGTTTACTTTCCCAGAGACCATTTACCTGTCAAAATGAATTTTTTAAAAAATAACATGAGGCTGCACTTGACTTTCATAACTGAAATGGGGAAGTTAAAGGACAACACTGATCTGACTAGAGACATAGAGCGTCAGAACATAACATTCTCTAATCAGAATTCAGGCTTCTACAGAGGAGCTCTTGTCTGTCATTTCATTCAGCATCCGTGAGGGTGATTCTGTCTTCGATCATTAGGTTTCTCTCACTTCACAATTAAGCTGAATTTCTACTTCCTTTTGTGATGCATAATCAGATAAGTGGAGCTAAATGGCAGAAAGTGCAGAGTAGGAGGCTTTAAAGTCAATCTACCCAGTCTGGAAAGAAAAGGAATACAAAAAGGGGAAACACGAGAGTACTGTTATAAATAACTTGAAGGAAATAGTCTTGAGGAGAGAGGAGAGGACAGGTGACATCTAATCTGAAAGCAGCAAAACAAGTCATGGCCTAAACTAAGATGAGAAGGTAATTGGCTCCATTCTGAGTAGAGGCATGCCACCTACTGTAATAGGTAAGTCCCAGTTAAGACTTACTTTAGAATGCCAAGCCGGATCATGGGAAATGTTACGGAGCCAGCCTTCATGTGATCAGCAAGACAAGAAAATGGCTGATGTTTTGTGGCAGGAAGCTGATTTGAAAGCTACAACTTCTAGTTGAACTGTTTTCCAAGTTTGTTGCTTTCGGTGAATCCTGTAGTCTGTAAAACGGGAAGAATAAGATATTTTCTGCCTGTCTTGGAACTGTCATGAGGATCAAATGAGATAAAGTATTGGATAGCAGTGTGTTTGCTTTCGAGTGTAAAGACAGTGACCATCACCTCTGTGAGTTCCTTTGTCTTTTCTTCATGGTCACAAGATGGCTGCCTTAGCTTCACAATTGCATCCATGCCCAACCAAATAAAAGACCTGAAACACCTATCCCTTTTCTTAGGAAAGCTAAGTTAATTTCCTAATTATTTCCTGTAAGTCACCCAACATTGGCCTTCTGAAGTATTTTAAGACTGCAGGACATTATTACAAAGATTTCATGGACTATTTTCATTCATTTCTGCCCATTGCTCCAAAGCAAAACCAAACACCAGATAACTGGGAGAGGACTACCCTAAGTTCTGAATAGTTACATAGGGACAAATATTAGGTTTGAATAAGTTTTATATGTTAAAATAGTTCTGGCTACATTCTGAACATCTTGACATGTTAATATAACCAGAATGTGTGCATTCAAATAAGAATTGGCCTTTAAATCAACCGTCTGGGAGACAGTATATGTATTCAACAGTGTTGCTTTTGTCAAGATATTTTTTGCATCCCCCTGTCCTTAGGGATGATCATAAAATCCCCAAATATGTTTTCAAAATTATCTTCAGTGGTGTCAATCCACTGTATTTCAGTGTAATTTTGCAAGTAGCATGGGGTCATTCCACCCAAATCTGGAAAATAAGATGGATAACTAAACACAGTGGTTAAAAGCAAGATTTGAAGTCAAAACTTAGATTTAAATTCTGGTTCTACCATTAAAAAAATATTTATATATATATTTGGGCAAAGTACTTAACATCCTTGTTATTTGCAAAATGGAGATGGTAAAAATGATATCCACCTCATAGATACATTTTAAGAGTGAAATTAATGAACATATGTACAGGGTTTAAAAGTGTACTTTGCATGTGTGTGTGTGAAGTTGCTTCCGTGGTGTCTGACTCTTTGTGACCCCATGGACTGTACCCCGCCAGGCTCATCTGTCTATGGGATCCTCTAGGCAAAAATACTGGAGTGGGTTGCCATGCCCTCCTGCAGGGGATCTTCCCAACCCAGGAATCAAACCCAAATCTGTTTATGTCTCTTGTATTGGCAGGCAGGTTCTTTAACACTTGGATCACCTGAGAAACCCACTTGGAACAGAATATACAAGAAATGCTAGGTCTCATTGTTTTAGGCTGGGAAATATTCATTTGATCAAAATTCATGATGTGACTTAAATGAGAAATGTAGTGGTTGGACCAGTATGCTAGGTATGGAAGTTAAGAGCTCCCCTAGGGTCCTCTGGAACCCCCTCTTTACCTCTGCCTGGCCCCCTCCTCTCCACTCCTGTGTCCTTGGGTGCCATATCCTGTTTACCCCCACCTGCAATACATGCTCCAGCCTTCTCATTTTCTCACAAAAATCCAATCATGCTTCTTATTTGGTAAGATGGCAACTTACCAAAAAGTTTGGGAGGTTATATGGGGAATGCCCACATTGCGAATGACTGTGACTTTCCAGTGTTTCCCTGGCTGGACCTCTCATAGCCACTAGTGAGCTGTCTGTCAGACAAGGTTGCCTTCCTAAGCCATCCTTAGTTGTAGTGGGGAGGAAAACCATTTATTACTCTTATATAACTCATACCTTGAGCAAATACATGAAATTCAATATGAGACCCTATGGAGCCATTATGAAATATTAGTGGTTCCCAGAATATATTTAAGAACAACTACGCTCAAAATGTCTCTTCCATTTCATATCTAGACTCCATTCTGGAGTTTAAAGTAAAAAATAATATCCCCTTCCTTGGCCCAATCCCTGAAATGCAGTTTGAAGTTGTATTTGTGTATGGATAATCACACCAGTCTCTAAACTTGCATATATGTTAATTCAGACTAAAAGCTTTATTCAACAGATGCTATTGAATAGCCTCAAAATAAGGTTGTATGCAGGTTATAGGAAGATTTAAAATATTGTTTTTGTCCTTAAGGAACTTACCACTTAAGATGACCCCCAGGCAACGAGTGGATGATTTGAGAAGCGTCTAAAATCAGAATCTGAGATTACATCTTTAAGAGCAGCTCAATTTTACATTTCCTATAGCAACTCTCAAGAGGACTGGAATTGGGGGGGATAAGAACACTTGGCAAAAGTGAATGTGTTCATCGTTCAGTTGTATCCAACTCTTTGCAAACCCATAGACTGTAACCCACCAGGCTCCTCTGTGCATAGAGTTCTCCCAGCAAGAATACCAGAGTGGGTAAGCTATTTCCTTCTCCATGAAATCTTCCCAACCAAGGGATCAAACCTGGGTCTCCTGAATTGTAGGTGGATTCTTTACCATCTGAGCCACCAGGGAAGCTGAGGGGATAAGAACACTTAGTAGATGATACCAACTCATAGCCCTCATTGGCATTTTCTATGGGATGTGAAGGAAGAGAGAGTTCCAGGTTGATACTATCTAGGATTCAAAGGACAACAGGCTTGGGATCCTGCTTGGGAAGAGAGCTAGCCTGTTAAAGTGCCTTTCTCTTTCTAGTCTAGTTTTTACACTTTTAGATGATTAATAACAGCACTCACCTTCTCCTGCTCTTATGGAATATTAAGAACAAGAACAGGAGCATTAGAATCTGACATGCCTTCTGATGGAAATAAACCTTTAGGTGTAAAGTTTATCTGTATAGATATACAGGATGTCTGACAAAAGGTCAGAAGAGGCGAAATGTCAAGACTCATGCAAACATTTTCAAATGTGACCCAGCTCTCAGATAAGCTGATCACCCATGAAGCATTGATCCATCCCTCTTCCAAAGGAGGCATCCTCCCCATTCAATTACACTATGCTGCCTACTGTTGCAGAAATTTATAGGGTTGTCAGTTACATCCCTTCTCTCCCCAGTTAACCAGAATGAACGGATCAGGAACTCGCTGTCTGGCATGAAATCTTAAGTGTCTTTGAAGGTCTGTTTATCCAGATTTGTTTATAAACTAGAAAAATTTACAAACTGCAGGCCATCTGCATATAACACTATGTTAATGAACTCATGTGTCCTGCAAATCCATAAGCTCATTACCTCTAAATAACTGGTTTCTTCACACACTCCTCACTGGGATTATCCATCTAAGCTAAATAAGTAGAAAAAAAAATTTTTTTTTTCTCTGAAGATGTAAATGCCTTGCACCTTCCAGAATGTTACGTCTTTCTGTCAAAGAGCTGACCTGTTAGCGTGAGATCATTTGGATCAGTGATTAAAAAAAAAAAATGTCCATTAGCCTCAGGGTGGTCAATGTATTGATCCCATACAGCTAATTTGAAAATGTGTATTGTTTTTGTTAAGAGCTTAATTAGGGCTTTGTTGGCAACTACTTGTAAAATAATTTCTGAATTTAATACTCATGCCCTTATGATACTTGTAGAATACTGTATGTAAGTTCAAAACTTTTTAGATGCTTGGCAGTCATCTCTATGAAAAAGGATTGACAATGGCCCATGATATATATGAACCAGAGCATTCTTGAATAATGGGGGAAGCTGACTCACTGAGAGGAATTAAATTCAGTGAAGTCTTCATAGCAGTGGCGCTCCCAAGAGGCCAGACAGCTCTTAGGTTATGGTATCTGAAAAAGAGGGAAGGAATAGTGAATCTCCATGCAGTTCTGGATGTGTTTTGTTTGATCCTCACAATATACTTTGTAATGTGTGAGTCATCATGTTAGAACTAAGAAATAGTCCATTAAAATACACAGCCGTGGCTTCTCAACAAGATGGAAGATCTGGTTACTTGGATAGCAAGGAGATCAGACCAGTCAATCCTAAAGGAAATTGACCCTGAATACTCGTCGGAAGTACTGATGCTGAAGCTCCAACGTTCTGGCCACCTGATGTGAAGAGCCAACTCACTGGAAAAGACCTTATGCCGGGAAAGATTTAAAGCAAGAGAAGAGGGCAACAGAGGATGAGATGGTTGGATGGCATCACCAACTCAATGGACATGAACTTGGGCGAGCTCCAGGAGATGGCTGAGGGACAGGGAGGCCTGGCGTGCTGTAGTCTGTGGGGTTGCAAAGAATCAGACACAGCTTAGCAACTAAACAACTGGTTACACTGGTCACCATAGTCTGAACCGCACAAGTCTTGGAATCTGTGTTTTGTCACCAACAGCACCGGGTCCCCATACATCCTGACACTGAAGCTATGTACTCCATAAATGTGAAGATTGCTGTGATGCATTGAAAGCAAAAAAGATTTTAAAGCAAAAATGAGTTCACAGTCATTTTTCATTGCACTATCATTGTTGATTTTTTAAAATACTCATGTCTCTAAAGTGGGAAAAAACAAAAGGAGACAGAAAAATGATAACATGCTTTAAGAAAAATGAGAGTGAGCTCATCTCTTCGAGGGAATGAGGAATAGGCCCTTGTCTTTAATATGCAAACAACGTACGTGGATGTCTTGCACCCAGCGCCTCGTCAGTAATTTATGTTACTTCCCTGCCCCCCAGGAACATTCGAGTTTGCAACTGCTGCTGTAGGAAATGCTTTTTTTTTTTTTCCTATTATCTTATTTATTAAACTATTCTGCATTAGGAGCACTTAGCTCATCAAAAATGTTTTAACATTTCTCTAAGTGACAAAAGCATAAATCCAAGAGCAATTCGTCACTTTTATAAGCCCAGAAAATACCAGACTGATTTTCTCATAAAGATCCTGCCATCAGTTAAATGGATAAACGATTAGTGTACGAATAAAAAACAGCCCTGCAGTTAGCGGCAGTAACGTGCCCATTGTTTGTAGACATAATGGATTGATGGACCTCAGTCATGACACTGTAAACACCAATTATGCCAGAATGTATATATCCTAAGGTACCTCATTTGTCCTATATGTATTTTTTGGTTTTCAAGCTGTATTCTGGGGAAACGAAGTAGCAGACCATTGTACATGTTCACAGTACATGTGGGTGGATGAGGGTAGATTGTATGGCAAGGGTCAACTTAAAATTTATGGGACAGGTGTGCTGACCACCTCCACGCGGTCCGGTTTTGTGTGTGTGTGTGTGTGTCGTGCTGGGGTTTTCATTGCTGTGTGCGGCCTTTCTCTGGTCGTGGCGGGCGGGGTCTACTCTTTACTTGCTCTGCACGAGTGGCTGCACACACTGCGGGGCTTCTCATTGCAGAACGCAGGCTCTAGGCGTGCAGGCTCTGCATAAACACACACACATTATTTTTCACATTATTTTCCCACATAGGTGCTTATACAGTATAGAGTCGAGTCCCCTATGGTATACAGGTTCTTTTTTTTTTTTTTTTTTTTAAGTCCCCAGTCATGTCTGACTCTTTGTGACCCCATGAACTGTTTATTATATATAGGTAGATAGACTGAGCGACTTCACTTTCACTTTTCTCTTTCATGCATTGGAGAAGGAAATGGCAACCCACTCCAGTATTCTTGCCTGGAGAATCCCAGGGATGGGGGAGCCTGGTGGGCTGCCGTCTATGGGGTCACACAGAGTCGGACATGACTGAAGTGACTTAGCAGCAGCAGCAGATAGAAAGGTATATATAGTGTGTGTATCTGTTATTCTCAAACTCCTAATTTGTCCATTCCCCCCTTACCCCTTTGGTAACCCTCTTTGTTTTCTATGTCTGTGAGTCCATTTCTGTTTTGTATATAAAGTTCATTTGTATCTTTTTTAGGAATTGCAAATAGAACTGCCTTATGACCTAGCAATCCCACTGCTGGGCATACACACCGAGGAAACCAGAATAGAAAGAGACACATGTACCCCAATGTTCATCGCAGCACTGTTTATAATAGCCAGGACATGGGAACAACCTAGATGTCCATCAGCGGATGAATGGATAAGAAAGCTGTGGTACATATACACAATGGAGTATGACTCAGCCATTAAAAAGAATACATTTGAATCAGTTCTAATAAGATGGATGAAACTGGAACCAATTATACAGAGTGAAGTAAGCCAGAAAGAAAAACACCAATACAGTATACTAACACATATATATGGAATTTAGAAAGATGGTAATGAGGACCCTGCATGCA
>SJYX01012617.1:52032-88365 GCA_006410675.1 Oreotragus oreotragus | reverse complement strand
TTTGAATCAGTTCTAATAAGATGGATGAAACTGGAACCAATTATACAGAGTGAAGTAAGCCAGAAAGAAAAACACCAATACAGTATACTAACACATATATATGGAATTTAGAAAGATGGTAATGAAGACCCTGTATGCAGGACAGCAAAAGAGACACAGATGTGTAGAGCGGACTTTTGGACTCTGAGGGAGAGGGAGAGGGTGGGATGATTTGGGAGAATAGCATTGAAATATGTATACTATCATGTAAGAAATGAATCGCCAGTCTATGTTCGATGCAGGATGCAGGATGCTTGGGGCTGGTGTATGGGGATGATCCGGAGGGATGATGTGGGGTGGGAGGTGGGAGCGGGGCTCATGTTTGGGAGTCCATGTACACCCATGGCAGATTCATGTCAATGTATGCCAAAACCAATAGAGTACTGTAAAGTAAAATAAAGTAAAATGGAAGCTCTTAAAAAAATAAAAAAATAAAATGTCTACATGTAAGTGATATCATAAGATAGATATATATATATG
This sequence comes from Oreotragus oreotragus, assembly GCA_006410675.1. Lineage (NCBI taxonomy): Eukaryota > Metazoa > Chordata > Mammalia > Artiodactyla > Bovidae > Oreotragus > Oreotragus oreotragus. The sequence continues at coordinate 87,846 of SJYX01012617.1, read as the reverse complement.
ATCACATATCACATACCATATGATCAGATAAGCTTTAGTTTGAGGAAGCAGTCTATGGCTAAATATAAATTTTAATACTACTGTGCTATGTAAGTAAAAGACTTTTATAAGCTAATGTATTTGTTTTTCAGATTCATAAAGACCTTTTCCTTTATGTGTCACAGTTAACCACTAGGAAGAAAAAAAAAAAAACAGCTGTCCCAAGTCTTTTTTCAAAATCTCTGCAGCATATTGCATTTTCTTTCAGTCATTTTTAAAGAATATGTACGTTTATGATTTTTTTGTTATTTTTACAAATTTATGATTGCACTAAACACAGTTTTGCAGTTTGACTCTTTCATGCATTATGAGCATTTTCAGTATTTTCACTAGTTGAAATCATGACCTTTAGTGCTATACAATATTAAATTGAATTATTGAATCATGATTTATTTAAATAGAGCTCTGCCATACTTTCTCTTTCTTTTTTGCAACTAAAAGTAGTTTATTGTGTTTAAATCCTTGTTTGTAGCCCCAATAATTTTCTTTGGCAAATTCTTGAGATCACAATTACAAGAACAAAAGGCTTACTATCTTTAAGCCTGTTAGATGGAGATAATATTAGGAAGAAAATTAAAGCAGGACTCAGGGAGCGAGGGGACTTTGCTATATTAGAGAAGGGTTGTCAGGCAAGACCTCTCTAAGGAGGCAGGCAGACTTTGATTAGAGACCAGAATGAAAGGTGGGTGCCTTAGGGACACACGCAGGCGGGGCCTTCGGGGCAGAGGAAGCCGCAGGTGTTAAGGCCCTGAGGTAGGAACTTGCTTTGAGTTTTCTAGAACAGGAAGGAATCCAGTAGGGCTGGAGTAGAGTGCACAGAGGTTACTTGGGGAATCTAAGGTGGGAAATTAACTAGGGGGCAGACTTTCTTAGCCATGGTAAAGATGTGCAATTTTGTTCTTAGTGGAGGTCAGAGCTGTAGAATGATTTGGATCCAGAAAAGGATACGACCTAATCCCTTTGTGGAGAATCCACTAGGGAGGCAAGAATGGAAGCACCAGACAGACCATAGTTAAGAGGCTATTAGTGTCTTCCAGAAAGGAGATAATCACAGAGCAGCAATAGCAGAAATGCATGGTACGCTGTAAGTTCAATTAAAAAGATACCGTATGTGTGTGTGCCTGTGTACGTTTGTGTCATTTTCATCTTCCCTCTTTGGGTAAGAACAATGTCATTATATCGTTGTTCACCTTTTTTTTTTTTTAGTGGTATAGAATATTTATTGGGTTGTTTAACTAGTGTGTGTTTTTCCCATCTTATTTTGGATGACATTTTATCATCAACTGATATGAAAGCATGAGTGACTCAGATCACAACCCTCAGATCATCAGATTATTACCATTTTATATATCAAATCGGTGGCAGATATTTTCCTCATGTGTTGACCACTTCATTTTGTGCATGAGGTATTTTATATAAGTTTTTAATTTGGAACCAGACCTCTGGTAATGATTGTGGTTTTAATTTCCTCTGGGCCCAGGTCTGCTTTGGAAAGCTTTCTTTGATTTCCAGGTGCTGGGCCTACTTTGGTTTCTGTTTCGAGGGCCACTGGCCCCAGGGTCATTTCCCTACTAGAAATGATTTACTTATGGACCATGGCCAAACTTTCCCAACTTCCTGACCAGCTGTTTGCAGGGGGAAGGATGGAAAAAGAAGATGACTTAAGGTGGAGACAGGAGGGAGTGGCTTTGTAGGCGCTAGAAATGGAAAGGGTCGGAAATTAACAATCAGAAAACCAAACAGTTTGCACTCAGAATTTCTGTACCAGGAGGGTGGGGTGGAACCAGAGTTCCCCAGACCCACTTTAAGCTGACCGATTTGTTCTCTCCAATGACACAGCAGTGATAGTGGTTTAAAAAACCCAATCCAATTGGCTTAACATAAATAAATGTTTTATCACAGATATTGCCGGCAACTCTTACTTTCTGGTGGCAATGTGGATTTACTTCTTTTCTTATAAGTTTATTTCTTTGGATGTTCTGGGTCTTAGTTGCGGCATGCGGGATCTTTTTAGCCATATCACGTGGGATCTGATTCCCTGACCAGGGATTGAACCCAGGCCCCCTGTATTGGGGACACAGAGTCTTAGCCACTGGACCACCAGGGAAGTCCCTAGATTTACTTGTTTCCATCTTAACCATTAAATGTAAGGTCCGTGAAAGAAAAGGTTATGCTGGTTTTATGTCACTTTATTCAACTCTCAGGATGACTTCTGATGTTCAGTAAATGTTGGAATATTTATAGTTGAATGAATGAATGGCTGGAACATATGCAGTGTTACTGGGGAGTGGAGGATATTTTGTAATGGACTGGTGGTCAGATTGTTTTAAAATTGGCTCCACTGCCTTGCTTCGTTAAACAGAGCAGTGCTTTTGGACTCTGCTTTTGGACATCATTAGTTCTTATACCCAAGCCTGGCACATGGTGATGCCTTGAGCAGCTGCTGGGGTTGAAGTAAACTTGCCTCCTTACTTCATGGTCCTGCACCATGTTGCTTTTTCAGCTCTTGTACATGTTTTAAAGCAGTTCTCAGATCTCTTTTGGCTATTTTGGCATCATTTTCTTTTCTAAAATTCCTCCTCATCTAGGACTGATTTTGGGTTGACTGATGACTTTTGGTATTCTATACGCTCATTCTTGGGATGGTTCTTGGGATAAATATTAAAGTATTAGTTCTTCTGGTAAATAAATCCCTTTTAATGGGAGCCAAAAATATTTATTAAACCAAATTGCTAACAGGTGTCACTTGATTATTGGCAATAAATTATAATTGTTTACATTTAAAGATGAAATGAGACATCTTCTAAAGCCAGCTTTCAAATATCTGTGTTAGCAGTGGGCAGGGTACGTGAAAAGAACCCGGATGCATGTACTTACGTGTGAGGTCTTTTTGGTGTAGTGACTGCTTTCTTGGTTAAATTACAGTTTTGATGTGTCTGTTAAATTCCTGTGTATAACACATAATGATAACTAGAGCTAAATGGTTCTTGCCAAACAGGAGCTGTGTACGGTGCTACCAAAATGGCACAAGAGAGTGGAGATGTTGTTTAGATGTAGAAGCAGAAGGCAGCATGGGGAAGGCAGGCAGTTGGATCAGGGAAGCCTGGTCTGCTTGATGAATTAGGGGATGTAGGGACGGTGTACCCCAGCTTCCGGGAGGATGAAGATCCAGGGAGCAGAAGGTCCCATATGTGGCTTCCTCAGGTGTCCAGGTAAAGAGTACTTTTGGCCAAGGATAGGTTTTTGGTGGAACTGGAAAGAGAAATAGACACTCTAGGAGCAAGCTGGAGGAAACAAACCAGAGATGGGACTAGTCTATACTCAGAGGACGTGAAAAGTGAGGTCCTTTGGAAGGGAGGCTGGGGTTTAAATGTGCCGGGTATCTGATCTGACCTAAACATTTGTTGAATCACTAAAGGAGTAACATAAATGATCGCTAAATAAACATCCCTGAAACCAGGGAACACTGAGATCTGAGTTTCATTTCTGTGTGTCTTATTATCCAAATCTATGTTGTTGTTGTTTAAATGCAAACAATATGAGCTTCAAACCTTGTCTGACAACATAATACCCTCTCTGCACAGAGTCCAAGCTCTCCCTATACGTGTTGCTTTTTCTGATCTCCATTTTGGGCCAGTTATTGGAGTATCATTATCATCAGAGTTGTAACATGGTGAAATATGATGAAATGACCTAATTGCAGTCTTTCCTCTCTTCTATTGCATTTTTAGAAAATAGGTCAAAGTCAATAGGATGCTTATGTTCTACTCCCACCTCCAGTTTATTAACTGGAGTATTCGTGTCCTGAATATACCAAATGAATGAAAAGGATGTTGTATGGAATAAAGATTAAAAAGATAGCATTCATGTTACCTACCGTTCTGTGTGTTATGTACATCTCTCTCCCATATGCTCTAACCACTCATTTGCCGATTCTAGAAAAGTTTGTGTGTGTGTGTTGAATGACTTGTAAACATCCCTGACTTCCGATAGGTGGAGTGGCTGAAAAACGAGGAGCCCATAGACTCTGAACAAGATGAGCACATCGACACCAGGGCAGACCACAATCTCATCATCCGGCAGGCGCGGCTCTCGGACTCCGGGAATTACACTTGCATGGCGGCCAACATCGTAGCCAAGAGGAGGAGCCTGTCAGCCACAGTGGTGGTTTACGGTAAGACCAGCCCAAAGGCCCGGAGCGGATAGAGAGGGTAGAGGGAGGTGCATTTCCTTAGCACTTTCTGTGTCTAGCACTGCAGGGACTCCGGCGGGTTTCCATTACAGCGCCGTCTCCTGCCTCAGCCCATTGGTAGGTGACACCTATAGCCGTGAATGTATTTGCTCTTTCATCCAAGATTAGACTTCCAGGGGACAGTGAGTGACATTGTCAATCTGTTTTCAAAAGAATTTTAAAAGACCTTTCTTTGCCTCCATTGTGTTTATGTTTGAAAAGAATCTGAGCAACTTCTGCTTCCCACTCTTCCCAAACCCAACATCCACCCCATCCTCCCCACACTTGGCCGTTCGCAGTTCCTCTTCTGGCATATGACATCCACCAAAAACAAACATGACTATTTGCCGAATAGCTCAGGTAATGGATAAGTGAAATTCCCAGCTATTGAAGTAAGCACTCCCTTCCGTAATAGAAGAGCCCTGGGATTGACGTTTGAAGCACTGAAAGTTAATAGAAATTCAGATGCTGGTATTTTCTCCTTCTCCTCTGGAATTGCAAGTGCTGTGGAGATATGTTGATGACGTCTTCCTCTGGTTCATCATTTCCTTGCAAAGCAAATTCTCTGTCTCTCCTAGGGTCTACAGAGTAGACTGGGAGTGGGAGATAGATCAGCCCCACGGTTGCCACACAGTGGGGCAGCCGGTGAGGGTCCCGCTGGTCTCTTGGTCCCTGGATGCCCAACTCACAACACCTGGCAAGTAGCTTGCACATAGTAGGCAATCAGTAAAAACCTCTTTCCTTTCTTTTTTTTTTCTTCTCCCCTCCCCATTTTTCTCTCTCAGTGAATGGAGGCTGGTCTTCCTGGACAGAGTGGTCAGCCTGCAATGTTCCCTGTGGGAGAGGATGGCAGAAACGTTCCCGGACCTGCACCAACCCAGCTCCTCTCAATGGTGGAGCCTTTTGTGAGGGAATGTCAGTGCAGAAAATAACCTGCACTGCTCTCTGTCCTGGTGAGATATGCGTAGATTTCCTTTCCCCTTCTCATCCACCACCACGATTGAGCTGGTGTGAAGCATTCAGTAGAACCTACCTTCCCAAAGTCAGCATCTTCCAAGTTCTTAGAAAGGAGGCTTTGTCCAGAGTACTGATGCGGAACTCATTGTAATAGCAAGAACATGGATGAAATACCTCTATTTTGGGGGCACAGTTTTTCTCTTCATGCTCAGATTACCCTAGACATTCAACATCAGTAAGCCAAATGTTTTTATGTATTTTTATACTACCAGTGTTTGATTGGGCTAAGCCATACCCTTCTCTCCTTGGCTTCTCCCATTGTGTAGCATTCATCTGTATAATACGGTGTAGTGAATTGCCTTTGAGCACAAAACAGGTACCAAATACTTGACCTTTTATCATCAGTCACCATTCAACTAACCTCATCAGGTTTACCTTTGTACTTAAGACAATGCAATTGGCAGAGATTGCATCACAGCCATTTCTGTTTTGCATTTGGGCTATGACTGCCTTCCTTTCTGAATAGAAGCTTCATTTACCAAATATGGCTTTTACAAGTTCTTTTGCCCATCTTACTGGCTGTAACCCAATTTATACAATGAGAGATAGATGAGCCAGAAGATGACTTTCTGAATGGAAAGCATATCCTCCCACTGAGAAATAAATGGATCCTGGCTCTCACCCGCATGATCCAACATTAAATCCAAGGACACTGGACTTGTGTCTTTAAAACTTGTGTCTTTTAAAGACTTGTGTCTTTAAAATTGCAAGTCTCGTGCCACTCAAAGCTAAGGCGAGGCTTTTGTCAGTTGCCTGTGCTTGGAGTTTCATTTTGAATTTGTATTCAGTGCACATTTATTGAGTGCTTACTATGTGCAGGTACTGTGCAAGACACATTTACACAAGCAATGTCCTTTAGTTTCGTGTTGTGAGTTTTATGATTCACCAGTTGACAGAAATAGTAAAGTCAGGCTAAGTGCTTGGTTAGGGTGGCTCAGCCAAAATGTTGACAGAACCAAGACAAGGACTCAGATATTTTGCTTCCAATTTAGTATTTTTATTTTACCCTATACTGGGCTTCCCAGGTGGTTCAGCGGTATGCAATCTGCCTGCCAGTGCAGAAGATGCAGGTTCAATCCCTGGGTAAGGAATATCCCCTGGAGAAGGAAAGGGCAACCCACTCCAGTATTCTTGCCTGGGAAATCTCATGGACAGCGGAGCCTGGCCGACTACAGCCCGTGGGGTCACAAAGAGTCAGACACGACTGAGCAGCTGAGCATGCACATGCTCTTGACTAGTTGCTCTAGATTAAAAGTGGCAATATCTTCAATAACCCACATAAGCACGTTGGCCTATTCCTCGGAGGTAGTGAAACAATTGCTTCCAACAGCTGCCATAATCTCTAGGGTTGTTTTTCAGTGGAATTAAGTTCAGTTTGTTCGTTTCTACATACAGCAGCAATCTATGACCCAAGAAATTCTATTTATGTAAGTCTTGGTATCTTGGGGCTTGGCTGACCTGTTTTAGTTTAATACTATCAATATATATAGGTTTAACTTTTTATTATTGAGGGGCTTTTAGGGCTTAAAGAGCATTTATTCTACTTTCTGTTCTAAACTATCAACCCACAAGGAAGTAGTGACTACCAGTGGTTCTTGCACAGAGTGTGTCTGTCCATCTAAGGTGCACTTGGGCATAAAAGACAGGAAAGAATGGATAATGACATGATTAGCTAACCTGAGGGCACAGGTAATTCACATGTTTGCCCAAATTCAGTAATTGGTCTCATCCTGCAATAGCAAGAGAATGAGACCACTGCTATTGTTCACCTGTCTCTTTAGGAAAGAAACCACGGAGAGAAGATAAACAGATACAGTATTTTCTTTCTGTGGTGGTGGTGATTTCTTTAAAATCCAGCTCTAAGAACCACAGTGGCCTTGGGGTGAGTCTCCTGACAGCTGTCAGATGCAGTCTAACGATGGCTCCTTCTGTTTACCTTTGAAGTGGACGGGAGCTGGGAAGTGTGGAGTGAGTGGTCGGTCTGCAGCCCAGAGTGCGAGCATCTGCGGATCCGAGAATGCACAGCCCCCGCCCCGAGAAACGGGGGCAAATTCTGCGAAGGTCTAAGCCAGGAATCCGAGAACTGCACAGACGGCCTTTGCATCCTAGGTAAGACCTTACGGTACAATCTCCTGTGTCTGTCATCATAGGAAAAGATGCTACGATAATGCCAGGACCATTGATTCAGTGGAACCAGTTCCCAGAAAACAAAATCCCCCAGAGCAAAAAGAAAAGGGTGCAAAGTATCAAAGAGCAGACAGATAGGTCACTTTAAACATTGTTACCACTGTCAGTCCCACCCATGTTTATATTTACTGTGAAAGTAACTAGATATGGTTGGGAGAGAAATGATGTAGGCAAATGTGTTAGACTTTGGGGCTTAGCAGTTCTTTTCTTATAGGGGCCAGTGTTTTTAGGTTTGGTGAAAATCCGATCTGGATGAATGTAGGCTTGTATTTCTCTCAAGAATTTTACCAGACTCTAAAGCATTTCATAATCCTCAGAGACCACGGGACATGCAGTGTGACCGAGGGACATACGCGTTGTGACTGTTACCATACAGATGGGGGGAAATACGGCACTGAGGAGGTGGCTGGGTTTGTCTCAAATTGGTCTGGCATGGCCCAAAATAGAATGCTCATTTCAGAACTTCCAAGCCTTTGCGTTATTCCTGAGGTTATGTTATAACTTCTTCAATTGACTGTCTGCCTGGGTATGAAACATGGGAGGATTAAATAGAACCACAGAGATGAGTTTTAATTTGGTGGTGTCCCTTACTAGCTTTGTGATCTAGGGGAAGTCACTCAACTGCTTAACTTCTATGAATTGTACCAAAAGTACCCCAAAAGTGCCTATTTTTTATTTTCTACTGGGCCCAGTATTAAAAGAATTTATTTTGAATATTTCATGGCACAGAATAGATGCTCGATAAATAGAAATCCCATCTCTGCTTGCCCATTCAGATGTGCTAAAGGGTATATTGATTTTTCTTAGATCCTTCAAAAATAGGAGATTCGAGGCATACCTATTCTTTAGAACTAGGTTGCCTTCTAGGATGATATCCAGCAAAAAATAATGTAGTTCAATAATTTGTCATCTTTTCAGAAATATGTCACTTTTTATTTAGGAAGATTATAGTATGAAGGAGGCATCTAAGTTGTATTTTTCTGTGTTAATATGACTAGCTATGCTTGAAAGCAGGCCTCTACAAACAGTTATATTTTCAAAATAAGTCGAAATGGTTAATGAATTAGTTTAAAATGATCAGTACTTTGAAACAAGCACTACCTCATAGCCCCATAATTCCTTTACTTGCTCAGTTCAAGTACTGAGTAATCTCCATATGTCAGATACAATACAAAGGTCTGTAATTAAAGAGAACCAAATCTTGGGCTTCCCTGGTGGCTCAGATGGTAAAGAATCTGCCTACAATGCAGAAGACCTGGGTTCAGTTCCTGGGTCGGGAAGATCCCCTGAGGAAGAGAATGACTACTCCCTGTAGTATTCTTGCCTGGAGAATCCCATGGACAGAGGAGCCTGGCAGGCTGCAGTCCATAGGGTTGCAAAGATTCTGAGAAGACTAAGCGACTAACACTTTCACTTTTCACCCACCAGTCTCAGTAGTGAGAGGGCCTTGCTCTCTAGTAAATATACCATCACAATCAAGATAGACCACGCTGCCTTTCATCCCCAAGGTATGCTTGCACTCTTTTGCGGTCATTTCTTTTCCCCTATGCCTAAGCACTTTTCTGCTTTCTTTCAGTTGTCATAATGCGTTTGACATTCCTTCATTCTGCTGCACCTATCAGTAATTAACTTTTTAGTTTTGTTAAATAGCGTTCCACTTTATGGATCTACTGCAATGTCTTTATCCTTTCACCAGGTGATAGGCATAGAGTTGCTTCGTAAACCCCCGAGGATACTTGTTTCGACGATACTTGGGAACACATGTCTGGAACACATCTGCACATAAAAGTAAAGAAAACCCATTTATGGATCTTTACCCTAATCACCAGGTATAGTCTTAATCCATAAATTACCATATTCTTTGAACGACTTTATTGACATTAACAAATTTAAAAATGGTGATTCTATATTGAAAGACCAACAAGGTGTAGAAACGGTCGTGAATAATAACCAGCAAAATTTAATTCAGTAAGATTGCTCATACATCTAAAAAAAAATAACATTGAACGTGAAGGTATTACCGGTTACTATAACTCGTTTAAAAGTGAACAATTAACCAGTAAGTAGACACAAACGACTACTTTACAGATAAGGTAAGAAAAGTTTATATTCCTCTGTTGTGTTTGAGTAATCTTTCTCCAAATTCCTTTACACAAAGACCGATGGGAACTGGTGGTGGTCTATCTAAACTTGATATGGAAATTCAACACTGATAAAGAACTGTACAAAGAATTGTACCTAATCCTTATATCAATTCTATTATTAGAGTATATAGAAGATATTTTCGGGAAATGCCATATTGACACACCGATGACCAATATCTTTAGATGATCATTAGATACTTTTGAAATATTAGAAATAAAAAATAGAAATAAGAGAATACTGATTGAAGTATTATAGTACTATTATCAGTTCAGTTCAGTTCAGTAACTCAGTCGTGTCCAACTCTTTGCGACCCCATGAATTGCAGCATGCCAGGCCTCCTGTCCATCACCAACTCCCAGAGTTCACTCAAACTCAAGTCCATCGAGTCTGTGAGGCCATCCAGCCATCTCATCCTCTGTCCCCTTTTCCTCCTGCCCCCAATCCCTCCCAGCATCAGAGTCTTTTCCAATGAGTTAATTATTCACATGAAGTGGCCAAAGTACTGGAGTTTCAGCTTTAGCATCAGTCCTTTCAAAGAACACCCAAGACTGATCTCCTTTAGAATGGAGTGGTTGGATATCCTTGCAGTCCAAGGGACTCTCAAGAGTCATCTCCAACACCACATTCAAAAGCATCAATTCTTCGGTGCTCAGCTTTCTTCACAGTCCAACTCTCACATCCACACATGACCACTGGAAAAACCGTAGCCTTGACTAGACGGACCTTTGTTGGCAAAGTAATGTCTCTGCTTTTGAATATGCTATCTATTATAGTACACAGTAATAGCCTTCCCTGTCTGCCTGCTCAGTTGCTTCAGTGGTGTCCAACTCTTTGTGAACCCATGGACTGCAGCCCACCAGGCTCCTGTCCTAGAATCCTGTCCAGGGGATTCTCCAGGCAAGAATACTGGAGAGGGTTCCATGCCTCCCTCCAGGGGATCTTCCCAACCCAGGGATCAAACCTGTGTCTCTTAGGTCTCCTGTATTGGCAGGTGGGTTCTTTACCACTAGCGCCATCTAACAGCCACCAGTTAGACTTGAGCTTAGGGAAGATTCTGTAAATGTCAAGCTTCAACCTTTATTGACTGAAATTTAGAGTTACTGATTGAAGATACACAATGGTTAGCTCCAAATGTGAGAAAAAATGATCAAATATGTGAATATTATTTATTTGTACTTATATTGTTAGTTGAATAAGAGGATACTGACTAGTCCAGATCCCACTTTTAAACTCTGAGATATTGTATTCATCAGGGTTCTCCAGAGAAACAGAACCAATAGGATACATATATAAGATACAGGATATACACATACATATATAAAGATATTCATTATAAGAAATTGGCTCATATTATTATAGAAGCTGGCAAATCCAGAGTCTGTAGAACTAATGTCCCAGTTCAGAAACTGTCAAGCAGGAGTCTCTCTTACCTGGGAAGGATCAGGCATTCAAATAATTAGATGTGGCCCACACACAGTGTGGAGGGCAATTTGTGATGTTTTTTGGGTTTTTTTTCAGTCTGCCTATTGCAATGTTGATCTCATCTGAAAACACCCTCGCAGACTGTTTGACCAAATATTTGGGTACCTGATGGCCTGGTCAGTTTGATACATGAAATTAACCATCCCAGATGCATATGTACTTGTGAAGTTCCAAAGCCTAGCTCCTTCCTTAAAGCCATTCAAGCCAAGGATCAGGCAGTTACTTTGTTACTGCATGAAACCCTCCTATGAACCTTGGCCATGTGCGGTTTTCTGTCCTATATGTGCAATTTAGTGAGTATTCTCTTTCCCTTTTCCAGTAGTGGAATTAAAATGAGCAGAACAGTAAGCTTTTAGAATATGTTCAGCACTGGAGGTTGAGAGCTCTGTTAAATCCCCTCATGAGTTTAAAACGCTATGTAAGCCTTTTCTTTCTGTTCAATCTCTTCGTTCCCCTATTCCCTTTTCTACTTAAGAATGGGTTTGTCTAGCATTCTTTGCCTCTTGTCGTATGCATATTAAGATGTCTGTCAAACATGATCAGACACTCTTGATGGTTACAATGACTAAGCTTTTTGATGGAAAAATTGAAGCCTGTGAAATCATAGATGTGAATGAGATGTATTTATACATCAGTGGGAAAGGAGTGTGTTTCTAAGAGCCCAACACTGGGATACAGTCTGCCCTTTAAAACACAGAGTGGGTCCCATGTCAGCAAAGATGAAGCACATTTGACTGCGTCTGCAGGAATCAATGAACAGCAGTCTAGTTAGATGGTGCCAACATTACTCTGTGCTTCTGGTTGGTACTCTGCTGAAGTGCTCTTGGTGAAACTAGCTGTGCTCTCGGGATGGAGATCCAATGAAGGCTGGGTTTGATTAAAATAGCATTTGGCAGCAGCTTTATGGAGCAGTCACTTTGTGAAAGATCTGGGTCATGTTCCAGTTGGGGAATTTCCTTCATTTGATTTTTTTTTCCCCTTTATGCCAGACACAACCCTGAAGCAAGTCCTCAATTCCCCAACTTCTCTTGGCAGTTGCACAGTGACATTGCTTGGCTCTTGGATGACCTACAATTCTTTAATTTTTACTTAGCTCTCACAAAGTATCTGGATTTCCTTTATTGTCCCTGAGGTCTGCATTTCTTCTAGAGATGGAGCTGCCAGCTCTGAACGATCGCTTTAATACTGGGGTATGTTTGTTGCTTGGTCAGTTGTGACTGAAGCACAGGACCTTAGTGTTACGCTAGCACAGATGGCCACACCTAAATGCTCCCCACAAGGAAATAAATGCCCCAGGACTGGTGAGGTTAGACAATTGTTGCCAATAGTAGTGAGTGCGAGGTTCCAAATTGCAAGCATAAACTATAAACATCCAGTGCCTTTGTGCTGGAACTGTTCTTTTCCAGGAAGATAATTATGTAGAATGCCTGTCGAGAGATGGGAACTTGTGGTTCCATGTTTTCTAAGCTTTAACCTCAGAATCAGGTAGCTTCCCAGCTGCTGTCCTTTCCACTTACTGAACTTAGTTAGCTGCTTCTGTGCCTGGAGGATCACTGATACGTACATGTAAATGACATGTGCATTCCTCATTGGCAGGAACAGTAGGGCGAACATGGTGGGGTGTTTAGTTTGAATCTGAGAAGTAAGGGGAACCTGTTCCCCACACTTTTTATTCCAGCAGATGGAAAACTAAAGGCTTTGCCTTCAGAAGTTTAAGTGAATTCGCTTCAGACAGGATTAGTGCCCTGATGGGCAGGGATGATGAACCCAGAGAAATGCCACAGGGGCCTGAAAGAGAAGCTTCATGGCTGAGCTACCTGATGGCTAATCTGTCCTTCTTGTCAGGATGTGAGATAGGTCAGTTCAACACTGACAGTTCAGAAACAGAAAGAGCAGTTACACGATGCTTTGTTTTCATTTCTGATGATACTGGATGATAAGAAAAGTTGGAGTTGACGGTTTGGAAACCTCATCAAGGATAAAGACATTCCATACAATAACAGGTTCAAATAAACATCCCCAAGCTGCATCTCCAATCTAACCACATTGTCTGTTGAGCTATCTACTTACATGACCTAAAAGGATCACCCGAAAAGGTGAACCTGTAATCACATCAAACGAAAGGTTGCCTTGGTAAACATTTTCCCTTGGATCATTCTAAACCTCATTGTTATCCATTACAGTAATTACCTGGGTTCCTTCCCTGTATTTTCTAGGGCACTGAATAAGAAAATGTTCATTCCAGAGCTGGCTGAGTGCATCTGAAACAACTCTTCGTTTTTGCTGGTGGCTTACCAAATGTCTGCTTTGTATATAGGATTATAACAGATGGATGTCCCTTTATTAAAACAAAATCCACACATCCTCCCTTTGGGCAAAGAGTCAGGACTCACACAGGACTCATTCTTCAGCTTTTTGTTGGATAAGTTCATGTTTCAGGGCCCACTGCACTACACAACTGCCTGATTGTAGTATCGTGAAATTGTAGTATCATAAAAAAATAAAAATGGCATCAGCGAGATAACATACTAGCACAGTGCATTAAGTCGTCATGTAGTTTCCTGCTGCTTGCTAATTCTCCCAAGGAGTTTTAATATTAAAAACTCATTCCCACTCCATTTATAGTATATAGTAGGTATCCCTTTTTACAGAAAGATGTCTCCTAGAAATACCCAGTAACTGCCTCCCTGCATAACAAACAATTGATTCAGACTTGCCTTTACGTATACTGCATAGAAGATGCAGATATAATATTGCACACCCGCAGGAGTAATAAGAATATAGATTTGGACACATATGGTATCATTAGCAGCTTAGCCACAGCCTTCCCCCACCATGCCCCAGTAAAATCTCTCCCACGATGAGACCCAGTAAGAAGACCAGTGAATAACATTCTTTAACGAGAGACTAAAGTGGCTCATAACTGAAGTTTCCCGTGTGCTTAATTAAAAAAGAAAATAGCGATAGCTTAATACTCACGTGTCTTACTGAAGGCAACGCAGGAGTAATAAGAATATAGATTTGGACACATATGGTATCATTAGCAGCTTAGCCACAGCCTTCCCCCACCATGCCCCAGTAAAATCTCTCCCACGATGAGACCCAGTAAGAAGACCAGTGAATAACATTCTTTAACGAGAGACTAAAGTGGCTCATAACTGAAGTTTCCCGTGTGCTTAATTAAAAAAGAAAATACTGATAGCTTAATACTCACGTGTCTTACTGAAGGCATTTTTGAAAAATTCTACGAGGCTAAAACTGTTCCATTTGCACCTCATAATAAGAGGTCCTGAACGCAAGTACCACATCCTAAGTGGAACTGAGCATAAAAAAGGCAAAAGAATGAACTGTATACAACAAATCACTGTAAAATTCTCTGCTTTGTTATCCACCCCCTGTGGACTTTCTCCATTTATGCCTTGTTAACAAGATAATAAAGACATCTGATTGTCTTTTTGAGCATAATCCGCCTTCCAAATAAGGATTGATCTTCATCCGTTGGCCAATGATTGATATGTGTTTAGTAAACTATTAAAAAAAAAAAAAACACCTGGCCTCAGGCGTAGAAAAAGAACTTATGATTACCGATGGGGAAGGTGGAAGAGGAGTTTGAGATTAACATATACACACTACTGTATACAAAATAGATAAATAACATGACCTACTGTATAGCACAGAGAAATACAGTCAATATTTTGTAATTACCTATAAGGGAAAGAATCTGAAGAATATGTATATATATATATGTATAGATAGATAGATAGATTCAATCAATTTACTGTATACCTGAAACTAACAAAACACTGTAAATCAACTATACTTCAATTAAAAAAATAAATTGGCCTTTCTTACCAACCTGTTCTGAAACAAATACTTAAGATGCTTTTTGTATGCAGGAAATGTTCGTTCTGTCATTCAGTTCAGTTCAGTCGCTCAGTCATTACCTTTACTTTATTCCTTCATAAACCTGTGCCACACATACAGAGTCATAACAAAGTAACCAACTTAAGAACTTCTTTCTCAGCTAATACGAATCAGCACAATTGGTCCATTTCTGTCTTCTACTTTTTCCTATTCCTATCAACTACCCCCCCACAAACATATTTTACTATGAACTTTTACACTGTGCTTACGTTCTTTGAATGCGTGTGGACAGGAAGTACTTTGTCATGCGACAGAAACATTTCTAGAGGACTGTTTATTTGACACATCTTGTTAACTTTGTTCATTTTATGGAAGGAATTGAAATAAAACACTTCCACTGTAAATAGGAAGGGCTTTTGAATTAAATTTGGGCAGCTGGAGAGCAGGATACATTACCTCCAAGATCACCTTACTCAGAGAGGGTATACACATCACCAGGAAAACTCAATAATGACAAACAAGACGGGATCCCCATGACAGTCTATGAAACGGAGGCAGAAAACCCAATAGAAAGCTTAAAGACATTTCTTCAGGAAGTGAAATTTTAGCCACAGTTGGTGGGAATACAAATTCAGGACAAAGAAAAAAAGAAATATTTGGTAGATGGCATCCCCAGGAAGCGTAGAGAAGGCACTGGCTCTGAACTGCGGGTGTGAGAAGGGCCAGAGGTTGAGGTGCCGTGAGGGCTGGCCAGGGTGGGCCTGGGTTGAGCTGGCATTGCGAGCAAAGACTGCAGGGACTTCAGTGTCCTCTGTGGTTCTGAGTTGAGATGTTCTCTTTCTAAAATGTGAAAAATGAACATGAACCTAGATTTGAAAGAAATGAGGGAGCTGAGCCCACAGGATTTGAACATTCATCCTATAGATAACAGTCAGGTCCAAGAACCTGGGCTCTGCGGTCAGACTGCTTAAGTTTGAATTTTGGTTGCTAGGCTGTGAGAAAATTTCTTCTTTTCTCTAAGCCTAAATATACTCACCCAGAAAATAAAAGTTATAATAATGCCTATTGGAACTTCCCTGGCAGTCCATTGGTTGGCACTGAGTTTCCAATGCAGGGGGCACAGGTTTGATCCTTGGTAAGAGAACTAAGATCCCATGTGCCCATGGTTCAGCCAAATAAATAAATAATAAAACCTTCCTTTAAAAATAAAAAGTATTAGTGCTTATTACAAAGAGTTCTTTCGAGGAGGAAGTGACTTAATCCATGCAAAGTATTGGATATCTACAGTAAGCACTGCATTTGTGTAAATAATAATGTGTGTGTGTTCACATTATTCTTCTAGTAATGGGATTCTTTCTGTTGCAGAAAAAGAGTATGTTTTCCATTTTCTCCAGAAGTATTGACAAATGACACTGTAGATATTTTGTTAAATTCTCTCCTAATACATCTGACTAATATTTCTTTGCAGCAGCTAGTTCTGAGTGGTAATTTGAGACCTACTGTGAGGAAACAGCTTACAAGAACCCTAACAACGTGGCTTCAAACCAAAGGGTCAGCATCCTTTCCGAGAAACATCTCACGAGCATTGGGTTGGCCAAAAGATTGGTGGAATCTTTTGGCCAACCCAATAGCTGAATGAACAGCTCTTGATTTTCCAGTCTTCCTTTGCAGGTAGGGTTTAGTTCTAAGGAGGAGACAGACCAGGTGATCTATGAGGTCCTGAGTCCTAAATTCTGTGATTCTAATTAAAAATAACTCAAGGTGAATGCCCAGGAAAAAGGCCTCGATGATCCTCAAGGGAGAAATCATTCCCTATTATACTGACAGTTTCCCTCGTGTTATGAAATAGATGTGTCTTAACAACTGTGTTAGAAAATAAATTTTTATAAAGCAGATTCTAAGTTGCCAGCATACACTTAAAATTCCTTCCTCATTGGGGGAAAATAAATCCACCATACACACTACTGGACTTTACAGCAATCTACGGATTCCAGGGTTATCCTCCTGCTGCCAGCCATTCTGGATCAGTGATATGATCCCCCCATCCCAAATTAGCATTTTGCCCTGTTTTTTTTTTTTTTTTTTAAATATCAAGTAGAGGGACTTCCCTGGCAGCCCAGTGGTTAAGAATTGGACTTCCAGTGCTGGGTACCACGGGTTCCATCTCTGTCGGGAAGGTAAGATCCCACAAGCCTTGTGGCCAAAAAAACAAAACATAAAACAGATTTGCAACATTGTAGCAAATTCAATAAAGACTTTAACAATGGTCAAGATAAAAAAAAAAAAAAAACCTTTAAAAAAGTTCATTTAAAATATATAGATCATATTTTTCAGTAACTAACGCTATCCAGAGTCCCTTATGATCAGGAAGTTTCCAAAATTTAGGCTTCTGTCTATCAAACAGACACTCTCCAATTCATTAGTTCTGTGTATTCCAGACCCTACCTTTCTCTGCAGTATATTTATTTAATCAGGGCTCAACAAAACCCTAGGTAAGAAATATTAGTCTGGACTAGAGAAAGATTTAATGTCTGAGATCATAGAGTGGACCAACCATAAAAGAAATGGCAAGAACCCAATCAGGGAAATGATTTAAAACAGAGTAATCTACTCTTGTAGAGAATTCAGTGCCCTCTGGGGTGTGCTGAGCAAAGTGAATTAACATAGACAGAGGAAATGTCTTTGTTTTGATCCTAACTTTCCTCCTTAAAGTGACAAATTAAATCCATATGTGTCTTCAAGAGCATTGAGACGTGTGATCCAGAAAATGACGGTGGCCTGAACATCACCAGGATGCTTTATCATTAACCCTGGCCTTTCCCTTTCTCTAGAGAAATGACAGTATCCTGAGAAGAGCCCTGGGCCTACCCCCTAACCCCTATCCCTAACCCTAGCATGCAGAGTTAGCATGCAGTGGAATAGAAAATTACCATGATCATTTAGAAAGGGCCAAATGATCATGGGGGTAGCAAAAAGGGCTCTGAACTGGGAGTCAGGAGTCCTAGGTCTTAATTGTTTTGTTAAGTAGCTTGTGGCTTTGACAGATCTTTCTCCATCCCTTGACTTGTGTCCATAACTATCAAACCAATGTGGGGCAGGGAGTGGGGGTGGATTTTGAGCTAGGTGATCTCTAAGATTGATTTCAATATGAAAACTTGATTCTAATTTTCCACCTTAAATGTAGCTTTCCTGTACGTGTGTATGTATGTATATGTAAATGAATTTCACCTTGTATAAATGTGTATGTACTTTACACATCTGTATGTATGAGATGATAAATACCACTGGCAGGTCTGTGCTGTCAGATATTTGCTTTTTACCGGTTTTGAGGAGATGGTCTAGTTCAATCACACCTAAGATTAGCCATTTGGATGATGAATATGCAGGGTGATGAGGGGACATCTTTTAGATCTGAAACCAAGGTAACCCCTCTCCTGTCCACAGCAAAGTGAATAGCCAAACTGACAGCCTCTTCTAGGAACTGAGTCATCAAAGCAGGTCCCTAGCATCTACTCCCTTCTCTTCAGTGAGAAGCTACAATGTCCTAGGAAATCCTGCAGAAATTGGGAAATTTGGAGACCCTGACTTTGTAATGCTTGTAATTGAAAGTCCATACAAGGCTGAGTAGCACTCATTCATTCAATAAATATTTATTGAGTACCTAACATATTCCCTGGAGGCTCAGATGGTAAAGAATCTGCCTGCAATGCATGAGACCTGGGTTCACTCCCTGTGTGAGGAAAATCCCCGGGAGGAGGGAATGGCAACCCACTCCAGTATTCTTGCCTGGAGAATCCCATGGACAGAGGAGCCTGGTGGGCTATAGTCCATGGGGTCGCAAGGGGTCAGACACAACTGAGCAAATAACACTTTCACTTTCACCATATTCCCTTTACTGGTCCAGGCACTTGGATGAAAACTGATGAAAAATACAGACTCTAACTGCAAGTAATTTAGAGTGTGGGCTTCCCAGGTGACTCAGTGGTAGAGATTCCACCTACCAAAGCAGGAGACACAGGGTGTGGGTTCAATCCCTGGGTTGGGAAGATCCCTTTGGGGAGGAATGGCAACCCTCTCCAGTATTCTTACATGGAAAATCCCGTGGACAGAGGAGCCTGTTGGGCTACAGTCCATAGGGTTGCAAAGAGTCGAACACAACTGAGCATGCACACAACTTAAAGTCATGGCCAGTACGTGTACGGCTGGCGGAAGGATGAGGAAGCTTGAAAGTGAAAGCAACAGTTGCTCAGTCGTGTCCAACTCTTTGGGACCCCCTGGACTATACAGTCCATGGAAATCTCTAGGCCAGAATACTGGAGTGGGTAGCTTTCCCTTCTCCATGAGATCTTCCCAACCCAGGTATTGAACCCAGGTCTCCTGAATTGCAGGCAGATTCTTTACCAGCTGAGCCACAAGGAAAGCCCTGAATTCTCCATCCCTTGACTTGTGTCCATAACTATCAAACCAATGTGGGGCAGGGAGTGGGGGTGGATTTTGAGCTAGGTGATCTCTAAGATTGATTTCAATATGAAAACTTGATTCTAATTTTCCACCTTAAATGTAGCTTTCCTGTACGTGTGTATGTATGTATATGTAAATGAATTTCACCTTGTATAAATGTGTATGTACTTTACACATCTGTATGTATGAGATGATAAATACCACTGGCAGGTCTGTGCTGTCAGATATTTGCTTTTTACCGGTTTTGAGGAGATGGTCTAGTTCAATCACACCTAAGATTAGCCATTTGGATGATGAATATGCAGGGTGATGAGGGGACATCTTTTAGATCTGAAACCAAGGTAACCCCTCTCCTGTCCACAGCAAAGTGAATAGCCAAACTGACAGCCTCTTCTAGGAACTGAGTCATCAAAGCAGGTCCCTAGCATCTACTCCCTTCTCTTCAGTGAGAAGCTACAATGTCCTAGGAAATCCTGCAGAAATTGGGAAATTTGGAGACCCTGACTTTGTAATTCTTGTAATTGAAAGTCCATACAAGGCTGAGTAGCACTCATCCATTCAATAAATATTTATTGAGTACCTAACATATTCCCTGGAGGCTCAGATGGTAAAGAATCTGCCTGCAATGCATGAGACCTGGGTTCACTCCCTGTGTGAGGAAAATCCCCGGGAGGAGGGAATGGCAACCCACTCCAGTATTCTTGCCTGGAGAATCCCATGGACAGAGGAGCCTGGTGGGCTATAGTCCATGGGGTCGCAAGGGGTCAGACACAACTGAGCAAATAACACTTTCACTTTCACCATATTCCCTTTACTGGTCCAGGCACTTGGATGAAAACTGATGAAAAATACAGACTCTAACTGCAAGTAATTTAGAGTGTGGGCTTCCCAGGTGACTCAGTGGTAGAGATTCCACCTACCAAAGCAGGAGACACAGGGTGTGGGTTCAATCCCTGGGTTGGGAAGATCCCTTTGGGGAGGAATGGCAACCCTCTCCAGTATTCTTACATGGAAAATCCCGTGGACAGAGGAGCCTGTTGGGCTACAGTCCATAGGGTTGCAAAGAGTCGAACACAACTGAGCATGCACACAACTTAAAGTCATGGCCAGTACGTGTACGGCTGGCGGAAGGATGAGGAAGCTTGAAAGTGAAAGCAACAGTTGCTCAGTCGTGTCCAACTCTTTGGGACCCCCTGGACTATACAGTCCATGGAAATCTCTAGGCCAGAATACTGGAGTGGGTAGCTTTCCCTTCTCCATGAGATCTTCCCAACCCAGGTATTGAACCCAGGTCTCCTGAATTGCAGGCAGATTCTTTACCAGCTGAGCCACAAGGAAAGCCCTGAGGGAGCTTAGAATAAATCTACTAGTCAAAGATTCTCAATTCACAATTTCTTTTCCAGCTTTTTTTTTTTTCTAAGAGAAGACTGATGGCCTATGTATATCAGTTGCTAAGTATTTCTTTAGCAATTAGTGAATAGTCATCATAATAAACACCCTCCCAAATCTTACCACCACCCCTAATCTATTGCCTACACTGACCCCCCTGTGACCCAGCAACTAAAGGGACCAACCCAGACACACCATGACCCTATGTCAGGGCTGGTGCGTATTCTGATAGGATGCTTTCAAATGATTTTTTAAGTAAGTTGAATATTATTCTTGCCTTACGGAAAATGGTCACCATTAGATTAATCAATAATTTATTTCTTTAAGCTTGAGTTACATATTCTGAACATTTTTGTTTAGTTTTCAGTGAATGCGTGTGTGTGTACACATGCATATTTTTCTGTCATGGATGGAAGTGAGAGAATCAAAGCAAAACAATTTATAGGATGAAAAAATGATTTTAATATGCAGCTTCCCTTGGAGCAGAGTTCAGAACATCACACTTTATTACTTTGAGGCCAACTGCTGATAAGAAAGTGTAGACACGTGCTTAAACATCTTTGCAGTGACCCCAAAGCATGTTGTACTCTGTATATCCAGCACAAAAACACACTTAACTCACACAGAATCAGTGGGAATGGATAGTACTTTATAACAGAAGTGGTAGGAAATTTAGAAACTGAAATGATTTAGTTCAAAAATGAAATATGCAAATACTCCCTGGAAGTACGGTCATTATGGATACTTATTTGTCTGAGTTTAGGAAATACAAAAGACATTCCTTAAAGAGATGTCAAATTTGAAAAAAAAAAAAAAAGAGGGAGGAAGACAGTCACTCATGCATATGAATCTTGTGCTTCAGCTGGGGGGCGATTCCGGAAGATCTTTGTCTTTGGAAGTCACATCCATGAACTGTTTCTTAGAGTACTCAGCTGACTTCCCCAGATTAATATGATGAGATCTTGAACAGTTCTTTGGTGGAAAATATCAGTAGAACTGATGTTCATTCATTCATGTACATCTCAAATCACACAGGGTTTTATTCAGGTGAGGGTTTTTGCCATTCCAGTCCTGGACTTTCTCTAATTACTCAGCTATCTCTGAGGAAGCCAGCAATTCCTCTAACAAGACATAGCCGGCTGGGACACTCTGTGAGGACTCTCTAAAAACCTCTTATTCTCTATACTTGTCCTACCTGGCTGGATGTGCTCAGAATGCACTTTTTAAATTTTTATTTTATATTGGAGTATATTTGGTTAACAATGTATTAGTTTCAGGTGTACAGCAAAGTGATCTGGTTTTATATACCCCTGTATCTTTTCTTTTCCAGATTCTTTGCCCATAGGAAGGTAAATTGAGAGGTTGGGATTGACATATACACACTGCTATTTGTAAGATAGATAACCGAAAGGGCCTACTGTATAGCACAGGGAACTCTGCTCAAGAGTTCATTTTAAAAGGGGCAGCAGATCTTATGATGGTCTGTACAGGCTGGAGAGTGGGGAGATGAAGCAAGAATTGAACTAACTGAAGTAACACATGGGGTAAATACAACCCCCAAAGAGTTCTTTCTGAGCAGGACCTGAAAGAGAAAAACACGGTGCGGAAATTAAGAAGTGAAAAGAGCAAAAAGAGAGACGTGTTGTGTTGTACACTCTTGTAATTTTGCTGTGTTTCCCATCACCGGAAGAGTTTCAGGGTGTTTACAAGACCTGGTGATGTGTTCCTACGTGTCCTAGAGCCTTAGTGAACTTCCAGCATCCACAGGAGAATAGAATCTCTGCTTGCCATCTTCAAGGTCTGCCTGACACACTCAGTCGTGGTGATATTGCCAATTCAGAGCAGACCTCTTGTTTATCCAATTATCTGCCAGTGCTAATAACAAAGCAGGTCCACCAGATCCTGGGATTTCCTGCAACTTCAGAGAGCATTCAGAAAGCATAACACTGCTTCTTAATTAATGTCTTTGAGGGAGACAGAAAGCATGTGGAAATGAAGCACAGTGATAATAACTTCTTTTCTTCCAATCAGTAAATAATCAAGCAAATAGCATGTTAACAAATGTTCCAGCATTCAAATATGAATATATTCAAACACATAAGAGTCTATATCAGCTAGATTCTACAATTAGCATTTGCTGTATTGCTTTGGGCTTCCCAGATGGCACTGGTGGTAAAGAACCTGCCTAACAATGCAGGAAACGCAAGAGACTTGGGTTCAAACCCTGGGTTGGGAAGATCCCCTGGAGGAGGGCATGGCAACCCACTCCAGTATTCTTGCCTACAGAATCCCATGGACAGAGGAGCCTGGCGGGCTACCGTCCATGGGGTGGCAAAGAGTCGAACACGACTGAAGTGACTTAGCACGCACACGTGCATATTGCTTTATCATATACCTGTCCCTCTACCAGCCCATCTTACCTTTGATACATTTCAAAATAGATTGCAGACATTGGTACACTTCACTCTTAAAAACTTCTGCAAGCATACAGTTGATTAGAGTTCAATATTTGTTTCAGATTCTTTTTAACTTTTTATTTTACATTGGAGTATAGCTGATTAACAATGCTGTAATAGTTTCAGGTGGACAGCAAAGGAACTCAGCCATATATATACTTGGATTCATTCTCTCACACACTATTTTCCCAACCAGGCTGCCACAAAACACTGAGCAGAGTTCCCGTGCTATACAGTAGGACCTTAATGCTTATCCGTTTTAAATATAGCAGTGTGTACATGGCCACCCCTAACTATCCCTCCCCTCCACCTATCCCCCCTGAAAACCAGAAGTATGTTCTCTAAGTCTGTGAATCTGTTTATGTTTTGTAAATAAGTTCATTTGTATCATTTTTTGTAGTTTCTGCATAGAAGCAATATCACATGATATTTGTCTTTCTCTGACTTCACTTAATATGATAGTCTCTAGGCCCATCTCTGTTGCTGCAAATAGCATTATTTCATTCATTTAAATATGATTTTCCTGGTCAGAACCCATATAATGGTGATGACAAAACTATAAAATCAAATGAACACTTAGGAAGTACTATATTTTGAAAAACCTGTGCTTTGTATATTAGTGATGTTAAGTAAGATAAACTGTCTAGAAAAGGGAGAGATGCCTTTGAACAGAGTAGTAATCACCAAAGATTTCATGAAGAAAGCAGGAACTGATCTATGCATTGGAGAGAGGACATGTTTATGTTGGAGGTTTGGAGGGAGGAGGGCATCCAGAGGCAACAGCTTGGACAGAAGCAATGAGAGTTCATGGATTGATCAGACAAGAACATGGATTTTTCTTGAGGTGCAGTGGAAACTGAGTCATAGTTGGTGGGGTGTGACCAGTTAATAGAAAACCATAAAGGTAGGCAGATAAATTGGCCACAATTTGGAGGCAATGTAGATTCATGGTAGATTCTTGCTTAATGATGCTAGAAAACTATTCCAGCAAATGAACTAGCCAGAGAGAATGGGCAGAGAAGACTGACTTTTCCACAGACTTTAGAATTGGCTCTAAATAATTTGTGATTACAAAGATTGGAGGGTCAATTAAAATAAAATTGAATTCAAGACATATGTTGGGGAGGAGGGTGGTGAAAAAGGCTCCAAAGCCTTCATTGATCCACATGGTCAATGAAGAAGGAAATAATAAAAGTGGTCTTTGAAGATGAAAACACGGGGCATGTCTGGTTTAGTGAAAAGAATGGTGATCATGAGCTCTAATGACATGTGTCAACTGTTGCCCTGAGGAGAGAGCTATGCAAGGATCTCTCCTGGTGGATATTTGGTCCACAGAGAGTGGCTTTGATGGCTGAATCTCAAGAAATGTGGATGGTATACAAAACCCATAGGAGCCAATTTCAAATAATCACAAGGCAGAGGTTTTGAGGGCAGCCCCTTGCCCAGTCTCTGGGTTCAGACTGAACACTCCATCCGCATCTGTCATCTTGCGACATCTCCATAGTGTGACGGTCCGAAACCCACTCTACACACATGGCCTCTCTCCTCAGTCTTTTTTGCTCTGATCTGCAGGATGTGGGCTGCACATCACTGGCCATGTTTGTTCCCTGGCAGAGAAAGGATAAGACTGGATGTGGGTGGATAGGTAGGTGGGAAGGTAGGAATGCAACCATAAATAGCTTGTAAGAACAATGGATACCATGGAAATGCTTTGGGAGCATCCTGTATAACAAAGGAAGCCAAAAATTAAAGAAAGGTGGGCAAGAAATGAATCATCACCAAAAATAAAGAGGTAGACTGTTCTCTCTCCCTCTCTCTGCATCTGTGTCTCTTTCTCCCCTTCCCTTCCTTTCTCTTATGTATAAATACACATATATACCTCTACACACATATACTCTCAACACACACGTAGTGAGACACAAAGCAATATTTGCAATACAGCACTGAGACAAAAGCAGACTGCAGAACAATATATAAAAGACAGTTCCATGTCTTTGAGGGTGAAAATGATCAATTACTGTCGATCAATTTCATGTAGTTTTCTGCTAATATATGTAGAAGCATCTGTATGTGCATATCATCTTACACATATAAAATCACAAGGGAAGAAAGAGCTTAGACTTTTATATATCATTTAGCATAATGGTGGTTATCTCTTGGTGGTAGAATTAGGCAGGATTTTCTTGCGCTTATCTATTTTTTTTTTGATACAATAATGCAGTAACTATAAATAAAAAAATGAGTTTTAAAGAAAGCATAACAATTTAAAATGCTATTAAACACTTTTTTGCATCTTTAGCTTTTGCATCTTTAGCCAAATCATTAGAAGACTGAGTTATAATTCTTTATTATCAATTTCCATTTACCCAGAAGATACTCTTGGTGTATATGTTAGACCCTGTGAAAACTGGTCGGATTTCTCCAAATCACAGATCAGCTGCCACTGGCTCAGAATTACATTTCTCTGCCTCTAAGATCCTTCTGGACCCATCTGTACACTCCAGCTGCCCCAGAGCCTCTTAAAGAGGCAGAGAGGGACCAAAGTTGAGTACACAGAGCCCCAGATTTATTATTAGGAAGTGGGGGTGCCCTCAGTAATCACAAATACACAAATCCCAATTAATTAGAAGTTCTTGGAGGATGGCCCAGGCATGGGTATTAAAAACCAAAAACAAAACCTCCCAAATAATTGTAATGTGCAGCCCATGTGAAGAACCACGGCTTTCATAGATTAATTTACTAAAGGGGTCATTTGAACCATGGCTTTGGAGAGAGGTGAAATTACAACAGGATTTGGTTGACCAAGGCCAGTAGCTGCGTGGCCCTGAGCCCTGTGAGAAGATGATGATGCAAACAGAATGAAAGGGCATGAACCTTGAGATGGGCTGTTCTTGCACAGCACTGTGAGGTCTGGGGGCGGGTAGGGGGGAGTCCTCTCTGGAGCTCACGGTAGAACAGTCTCTAATCAGACATTTCAAGCTAGGAAAAGGGTCTCTGAGAGCAGCTTGCTGACGAGATCCTGGCATTTCACAAAGTACAGCAAAACCCAATTCTGATGCCAATGCCAGGGGACCAAAGCCCTCGTGGGCACCAGTGACTTCCAGCCTTTCCCCTGAGAAGATGCAGGCAAACACACGTGCCAGATCTCAACATTGTCACCAATGACAGAGAAGCAGCCGTTTGAACACTTTTGACTCTGTTTCTGAAATTCGTTTCATGTGTATTTCGATGGAATGTCTTTGGGAGTTATTCTCAAGGTTTATAGGGGTGGAAGCATGGAGGTCTTCTCATCCCTGCCCTTCTTATGTATCAGAGTAAAGTTGCAACTTGCCCTTGGTGCCAGCAAGCAGAGGCCAGGAGTCAGCACACATTCCTTTTGTGTTTGGGGGTTGTGGGTGTTTTGGCTGCGCCGGGTCTTAGCTTTGGCATGGAGGGTCTTTGTTGCAGCATGCAGAGTCTTTAATTGGGGCGTGTTGGATCTGAGTTCCCTGACTGGGGACTGAACCTGGGATCCCTGCGTTGGGAGCGCAGAGTCTTAACCACGGGACGACCAGGGAAGTCGTTAGTCACGTGTTTCTGGACTCCAGTTCAACTACCGCTGAAATTCACTAGAGTTTCTGACTTGGAGTTGTGCCTGGTTTCCATGCAGCAGCACATGGGTCACTTTTGTCCTCCGAACAAGTATGATGATCATATTCATAACATGTGAAAGTTACAGTATTACTTATCAACTACTATTTATCAGTGCTAAACGTGTGCTAGCCCTCTGCTTCACGGCTTCCGGGTTCTGTTCAAACCCGGGAACCAACCTTTAAGAACCTTATTGCCCCCACTTTACTGTGGGGAACATTGAGGTCACGGAGATAGATGAAGACAACCTGAGACTTCTGATCTCAAGCGTCTACACGAGTCCCATTGCCAACGATGACAACCCCAGAGCTGCAGGTGGCGAGGTCAGAGGACAAAATGCTTCCTCTTCTGCTCTGTGCATCCATGTGGCCCTCTGTCCGGGGTCCTTAGCCTTGGAATTTTCACCCCCAACCACTCTTCTCATTTTTCAGAACTGTACCCCGTTTTTGTTTTTACAGCTATATTCAATGTATTTTTCCGAGGAGTAGTTATACATCTAACCTGTTTTTAATCGATTTTCATTTTGCTACCCGGCATAATCTTCATTCCTGTGGTTTAGAGGGAAGAAAATACTGTTAAGCTCAGCCAGAGCTCCGAACAGCTGTTCTGCATGTCTCTTTGTGTGGTCCTAGCAATGCCTCACTTTCAGATGTTTCAGCCTTGGCCTGCCAGCAGGTCTATGCCCATGCCAAATGCTTTCCAGATAGCGTGCAATAAGCAAAAGCTGAAGTCAGGTTAAAACCACCAAAGTCGTTTTATTCTAATTCTTGAGTGCATTAGCATCTGGACCTTGGGAGTTTCCACCTGCTCTCAGGAAGACTAATATGGTATTGAATCTGTGCAGTCAGGGAAATGCAAGCTTTGGACTTAAAGAAACCTGACTATGTAAGAATCTGATGATATCAGTTTGAACAAATTATCTTTTGTGAGGATTTTTTTTTTCAAGATTTTTTTTGAATGGGCCATTTTTTAAAGTCTTTATTGAATTTGTGACAATAATGGTTTCTGTTTTCTGTTTTGAGCTTTTTTTTTTTTTTTTTTTTTTGGCCATGAGGCATGTGGGATTTTAGCTCTCTAACCAGGAATCAAACCCACACCCCCTGCCCTGGGAGATGAATTCCCAACCACTGGACCACCAGAGAAGATCCAGGATTCCTTTTTAAAAAAGATGNTTTTTTTTTTTTTTTTTGGCCATGAGGCATGTGGGATTTTAGCTCTCTAACCAGGAATCAAACCCACACCCCCTGCCCTGGGAGATGAATTCCCAACCACTGGACCACCAGAGAAGATCCAGGATTCCTTTTTAAAAAAGATGGGCCAGAAATCACCCTTAGTCAGTGAACTTTCCCCTTACTGTTAAAAAAAAAGATGGTCCATTTGCAGAAGTATGATTTACATACAACTTTTAAAAGCTACTTCCATCACAAAACAGATGGCAAAATACACAAGAGTTGTATCTGAAACACATGGCAAGGGTTTTCTGTCAAAATCAGAAACATTGAGGGCAGGAGCGGGTGAGGGTAAGAGATACTCCCGCTCTCTGAGGGATTTGGAGCCTAGCTATGACTGTCTGCCTGGGAGGGGTTAAGATGCAGTCAGCCAGATAGCATTTACGAAGTTCTCAGATGTGTAGTGTGTGAGATTTGATTCCGTTCAAAACATAATCCAGAAGGACAGTGTCTCACCCCGCTTGGCTTGCCTTCAGGCTAACAGGGGAAGGGGAGAACCCAGGGCGACCTTTCAAGGTCCCCTGCATTATGGCACTCTGGGAATGTCAGCAACAGCCCCTGTGCTTGCCATCTGATGGTGTTCCATCGACACCCTGGGAAGGCACCAATGAGAGGGGTGCCGCACCCTGCAGATCCTCTGGAACTTAACACACAGTCTGAAGTGCAGTCTTCCCGGGTCTCTGCCTGGTGGTAGACTCATATTGGCCTGGGATGGGATCAAGGGCAGGGCAGGGGTCNCCATCGACACCCTGGGAAGGCACCAACGAGAGGGGTGCCGCACCCTGCAGATCCTCTGGAACTTAACACACAGTCTGAAGTGCAGTCTTCCCGGGTCTCTGCCTGGTGGTAGACTCATATTGGCCTGGGATGGGATCAAGGGCAGGGCAGGGGTCGGTGGAGGGACTGTGGTGTAAGGCAGACAAGAGTCCCAGGCACCATGTCTCCAAGTGATTTGCAAGATGACTGCAGAATTATTTAGTGATGGGAGATGGCAGGAAGATGGTGGATGAAGGGACGTGAAAAGACTATATGGGTAAATAAAAGGATAAATATGCCTAGCTCACTTTAGAAAAGATTGTCTCTTCTCTGTATCCATCTCAGCTGACCACTGCCCTGCTCAATACCAGGATCAGAAGGACACTGTTCCATTAAGATCATCCGCATTTTAACAGATAATTGAGATCTCACACAAAACATAATTTCTTAAAAACAAACCTTCAACACATTCACTATACTACATCTATACCCAACAAGAACAGGAAAAAAAAAAAAAAAAAACCAGCAGAGTTTGGAACTATTTACCCAGGCCATGATAACTGCAAACCAATGCAGGATGCCTTTAAATATTTATTCATGATTCATTTTTCTACCATCATATGTAGTGAAATAGCATTCCTTACCTGAGCAGACTTCTGGCTGGATATAAAACAGGGCAGGCTGCAAGCTCTCTGCTCTCATCATGCTGATAAGAATCTGGCAAATGCAACAGAGAGAAACTCTAGTAAGCCTGAGGGAATTTTATTTTAAAAGAATGAAGCAATCATCCTAGAAAAAATACTGCCAAAGAGAAAAAATTTTTGTAAATTAGAATGAAAAGGAAAAATAGAAACAACATAATCCATAGTGTCTGCAGAAAGAAAGTGTTTCCTTTATAGAGGTAGACGTGAAGGGATATAGAATATATATCTGCTCCGTGTGAATTTATTAAATGCAACTTTCTTTTTTTTTCTCTTTCTTTCTTTTAGATAAAAAACCTCTTCATGAAATAAAACCCCAAAGTAAGTTATTTTTCCTCTTGCGGATATCATTTGTTCTCATATTTGCTACTTTACTGTTATATTTGTTTAGGAGCCAAACAGGATTGCAGTTCCTACGAAAGATCCAGGGCTCTTGGGGGGAGGTTTCTTCTTGTTGGGTTTGGAGTCACATATCAGAGGTTAAAATGAAAAAGAAATATGCACACCCCACCCCTCCTTCAGATTAAACCTCTGCTTTGATTCTGTCCGCTGGTAGCAGTCCATTTCTCTACAGATGTCATCTAGGACTCTTATTTCTGAGATTTATCTCATTAAAATTTATAAATATTTGTCAGTACAGGCTTTCACAAGAGCAACCTTGGGCAGTAGCCTGATTACAGAAGTTTCCATCTAGGAGGGGGAGGGGGCACCTGAGAGATGAACCCTGAAATCCATGGCAACTGATTAGATTAAAAGCCACAGTGAAATGGCCAGGAATTGAACCTAATTGGGGGGTGGATGCTGACTGGAGCTCTCAGTCTACTGGCTTACTTCCTGGTGAGGACTTTGCCTTCCCTCCATCTTGGGCATCCACCAGATTTGGGGAAGGACACAGCTGGAATGATTGGCAGCTCCACCTTCAGCCTCCCGGTGCTCAGACCTGGCTGAACTTGGGGGCCACCTGGAAGCCTTTTATAAATCCCAGTTCCTGGGCTGTCACCCCAGGGAAATCATATGAGAAGAGGAGATTTAGAACCCAGGAATACTCAGTTTTAAAAGCTCCCTAGGGGATTTAAATGTGAAGCTCGGATTGAGAACCAGTGTCTTAGAAAAATATTCTCAAAACTTAGATAAGCAACCACATGCATCAGAATCTTGGGATATGGTGGAAGCTGGTTAAATTTGACCCTGCAAAAGAATAAAACAAATTAATCTGAATCCCCGGTACAGGGGCAGGAGAGCTCTTGAGACTCTACATTTTAATATGTTCCCCCAGTGACTCTCAGAAATATGTAAAGTATATCAGGGTGTCATATAGATGTCAAAGTCCACATGGAAGGGGATCAGCAGTGTAGCTCTTAGCAATAGGAGAGTTTGGTTTGTAAAGCTTGTGAAAGATGTCCTTGACTACTATCTCCCATTTTAGTCTAAACCAAACGGCTTTTGATCTTTTAAATCCTAGGGTATTAAAATTCAAATAGCTTGGGAGACTTAACAGCTTTTATTAGCCACCTTCTTTGAAAGAATTAAGACTCTGTGAAGATAGACAGAAATTGGTATCTGGGGAACAAGGGTCAGGAGGCACGAGAGAAAAAGATACAGTGACGCTGTGATGTTCCTATTTCAGATGTTGCTTCAGGCAGGCTTGAGATAGAAGGGTGCCATGACTTCCAGAGAGCTTCGCCAAACAACAGAAACAAGCTTTCTTAATTTGTTTCCCCTGCCATCTGCTGCCCATAAAGTCATTATTGGGAGTTAGGCAGCGGCTTCTAAGTCATGCATGGTGGATTTGGAACTCCATAGGAAGATGGACGATGGGGAACGCTGGTTGTGTATTGTGTGTGTGTGAGTGCATGCGCACATGCGGAGAGAGGGAGAAGGAGCAGGTCGATGAATATTTGTCTGGTCAAGAGCTCAGGGTTTCCCTGGAGGAAGTGGAGCCCCTCACCAATGCCTCTTGATCATAGAGCGCCCCACCCCCGCATCCCCTGGTCCCCATGTCAAGCACAAGCAAAATTATCGGTAGCCATGTGGCAGCCAATATGTGTGTATGTTTTTAAAGATATTTTTATTTTATTTATTTCTTGGCTGTGCTGGGTCTTCTCCAGTTGCCCGTGAGCAGGGACTACTTTCTAGTTGTCCTGAGTGTGCTTCTCATTGCTGTGGCTTCTCTTGTTGTGGATGGAGCAAGGGCTGTGCGGCGCAAGGGCTTCAGTCGTTACGGCTGCGGGCTCTCGCGCACAGGCTCAGCAGTTGCCGTGTGCAGGCTGAGTTGCTCCGTGGCATATGGGCTCTTCCCGGACCAGGGATCGAACCTGTGGCTCCCGCACTGGCCGGTGGCTTCTTTACCATGAGCACCATGGAGCCCTGCATGTGTATTTTTTAAAAATGAATTTCACGCTTAGTTTGTGAGCCCAGTGCTGTTCTAATTTGGTTACATCTGTACATCCAGCCATAAACCCCCCAGTGGCTATTTCTGGGCCTTAGGAACTTCCTGAATGAGTTTTTGCTTGGGGTTCTCACTCCTGTACACCGTGCTTAATTGGTGGATACTGCTGCAGACTCGCTTAAACTGTTTTAATTTGTGATTTTCTAAAAATAAAACCTTAACAGAATCAATGTGATTGCAGAAGGCTCCCAGAGGCATCCGATCAGGGTTCTGGAGGCTGCGTGGTTAGGAGTGCACCATACAGAGGCAGGCTGCAGTTTTGTTCAGTGAAAGAGGGACTTCGTTGAAGACTCCATGAATCATCACTGATGCAAAATCAAAGTCAATTATGAAGATAATTGAGAAACAACCTTTCCCTATATATAGCCGTGCACGTGATCCTCTGCAAGGTGGGGCGGGTGGAAGCCATCTCTCAGAGCCTCCCTCACAGATCCGTGTGAGGTGGGCTGAGGAACCCACTCTGAGTCGTGGGGAGGTGTGAAAAGAAAGTAAAGTCTGAAGATATCTGTTGGCAAATCATAATGACAAACTGGGGGAAATCTGTGCTCGGCATCGCTCATGAAAGCACTTATTGTAAATGAGATAATTTAATCAATTACGTTTCCTAATGTACTAAACCGAATGTTTCATTTTCTGCTTCTGCACATCTTAAATTATCTTCAGGTGCTTTATGAGATTTAATCATAGTTAATAGAAACTTCATTACCATCAAATGTGCTTTCAATAAATGTTGTGTAACAATGTCAGGAAGTGCAGTAAAATATAGTAGGTTCTGAATGGCAAACACGCACCCCCGGAGTCAGGCTGAAAAATGGTCACATGCATACAGTGAGACTCCCGGAGGCTTGGGAATGAGGCTTTGCTAAGAGGCTCCCCAAGAAGCGACTGGTTCAGCAAGTTCACCTTAGGGATGAAAAGGAGTCAGGTACCCCCTAGAAAATAGCTCAGAATGTATTCTTTCTCCATCTCCTTCCCAGGTAGTTTGGTAACTAAGCCCAAATCCCATTGCGTGGTCTAGAGTCCGTTACCTCCAGGATTTATCCAGTTGAATGTTTCCCAGTTGCCCAGATCTCAGCTTTTTCAAAACTGAATGCGTCCTTCTCTGTCTTTAACCCAGGCCTCCTCCCATCTTCTCTCATTCAGTGAGTGCTATGCCTTCAACTCGGTAGGGTCCCACACTTGCACAGCCTCCTAGACTGCTGTCTTTTTCCTCTCCTTTCTCCAGCTCAGTACTCAGTGAATCACCACCATCTAACTATTCTGCCACACAGATAGATCAAGGTCACCAACTCACTCCATTTTCTCTCTTCCATACCCCTCCCTCCATTCAGCATATTTTTATTGAGTATCCCCCATGGGCGTGGACATGTTCTAGGTGGTGGCTACCAAGCCTGCCAGATACAGTTTCTGCTCCCATGAAGCCTGCAGATCTAGTGAGGGAGGTGGAAAAAAAAAAAACACAGAAAATTATATATAGAGGGCTGGGTGCCATGGAGGTGGTGACAAGTGTCACTAAGAGAAATAAAACAGAAGAGGCTCAGGTAGGGATGGAGGGAATGTTGCTTTTTTGTGTAAGCTGTTCAGAGAAGGTCTCTGCGGTAAAATCACCTTTAAGAAGACACCTGAAGAAAAGCAAGGGAACAAACATCCTGGATATCTGGGAGGAGAACATCCAGGGCAAGGGAAGAGTGGGATGCCAAGGCTGTGTGATGGGAGGCTGCTGAGGCATCCAAGAACAATTAGGCTAGGTATCTGCGCAGAGTGGCAACGGAAAGAGGCATAATAGCTCAGGTCAAAGAAGTGGGGCATAGGGGAAAAGTACCAAGTTCATTACAGGCCGTGGTAACGACTTTGACCTTTACTGTGAGTGAGATGGAAAGCTATTGAAGGTGTTTATTCATAGTAACATGACCTAATATTTTCAAAGATAAACTCTACCCACTGCAGGGAATGTAAACATACAGGGAACCAGAGCAGAAACAAGATCTGTTACGATGATCTGTTATAACAAGAGTCTATTCCAATAATCTAGGCTATTACAATATAACTTTTATAATAACCTAGATTCAAGATGAGTGTGGCTTGGGCCAGATAGAGAGCATTGGAAATTGTAGAAAAGGTCCATAATCTGGATATCTTTGGGAGGCAGAGTCAAAAGGAGTTGCTAATGCATTAGATAGAGTATGAGATAAAGAAAAGCATCAGGGATGATTCCAAAATTTGACCTATGCAACCTGAAGGATGGGCTGGCCATTACTGATCTGGGGTGAACTTGGTTTAGCATATCTGGAGGGATACTCAAGAGTTCAGTGTTATAAATGCTACATTTAAGATACTGCTTAAACAGGCAGTTGAATATGTGAGTCTGGAGGTCAGAGGAGAATCCTGGCAGTGACATAAATCTGGGGCTTGTCAGTGTCCAGATGATATTTAAAACCAATAGGTTGAATGAGATCCCTGGATAATGAGTGCGAACAGAGAACATATCTGAGGCTGCAGCCCTGAANTGGCAGTGACATAAATCTGGGGCTTGTCAGTGTCCAGATGATATTTAAAACCAATAGGTTGAATGAGATCCCTGGATAATGAGTGCGAACAGAGAACATATCTGAGGCTGCAGCCCTGAAGGACATCCAGACTGAGATATAGGGCAGGTCAGAAGTTACTGCACAGGAGACAAGAAAACAGCCAGCTTAGTAAGAAAAAAGCCAAGTGAAAGGAAAATGGTGTCCGAGACAAAACCTGAATATTCAGGACATCCTTCTTCCTAACCAGGACTTCTACCATTGCTTCCTGTATCTGGAGTTGGCTGATGTCAGTTTATCTGATCTTTTAAAAAAACATCAGTTCTGGTCACATCACTTCCATGTCTAAACCTTTACAAGAGCTGATCATTATTTTTAAGATAAAGTACAAGGTATTTTATGTTTATGGGATCTGGTCTACAGATGGCATTGTTTAGTCATATTAGCTTCTCTCAAGCTGCTTAATCATTAGGTATTTCCCTTTCTACCCTATATTCTTCCACCAAACAAAGCTTCTTAGTTTTCTGAACACCCTGGGCCCATTTGGGCATATAGTTTTTTATATGTTGTTATGTCTTCCAGAAAACTTTCCCGCCACCTAATCTATATGCAGGCCAGGAAGCAACAGTTAGAAGTGGACATGGAACATCCCTTTCTACCCTATATTCTTCCACCAAACAAAGCTTCTTAGTTTTCTGAACACCCTGGGCCCATTTGGGCATATAGTTTTTTATATGTTGTTATGTCTTCCAGAAAACTTTCCCGCCACCTAATCTATATGCAGGCCAGGAAGCAACAGTTAGAAGTGGACATGGAACAACAGACTGTTTCCAAATAGGAAAAGGAGTACGTCAAGGCTGTATATTGTCACCCTGATTATTTAGCTTCTATGCAGAGTACATCATGAGAAACGCTGGACTGGAAGAAACACAAGCTGGAATCAAGATTGCTGGGAGAAATATCAATAACCTCAGATATGCTGATGACACCACCCTTATGGCAGAAAGTGAAGAGGAGCTAAAAAGCCTCCTGATGAAAGTAAAAGAGGAGAGTGAAAAAGTTGGCTTAAAGCTTAACATTCAGAAAATGAAGATCATGGCATCTGGTCCCATCACTCCATGGGAAATAGATGGAGAAACAGTGAAAACAGTGTCAGACTTTATTTTTGGGGGCTCCAAAATCACTGCAGATGTTGATTGTAGCCATGAAATTAAAAGACGCTTACTCCTTGGAAGAAAAGTTATGACCAACCT